>JARBES010000032.1:0-10635 GCA_030265145.1 Strongylocentrotus pallidus
TTAATAGTTCTTAATTTGTTTCACTGTTTGTTTTCGTTTTCGAGATAAAATGATTAAAAAACGAGGGGAATCTCGAGACAAAAACGAAGAGAGAGATAGAGAAAGAGAGAAATCTTTGATTTTATTTGATTAAACAATATGTACGTACTTATAAAGCATAAATGACCCAGGGTTTCTTCCCTTCCGAACCAAGGATTAACTATAAAGAGGAAGAAACTATGAGTTAAACCCATAACATAACTTTACATTAGTTTCTAACCCTCTATGTTTTTCTATTCTCTCAACTATATATTGCAGTGTTGAGCCTGAAAGCTATTCGAAATGTAGGCATAAAAATCATATCTTCATTGTTGAAGCCTAAATAAATACTCTATCAGCCACTTGGCCTATTTTTCGATAATTTGTATAATTCCTCTGAGTATAATTCTTGTCTAATCATGTTTATTTTAGTCAATTTCCCTTTTCTTAATCTTGTTTACGATTGTACCTTTCCCCCCTCTTAATCTTGTATACGGTCACATGCATAGTAAAAATCCGCGCAGAAGACTGGGATTAGACTTCACAATGAAATACAATCATGGACTTCGGACAAATACCGCCATGGGGAAAATAGGGGAAACTACCCGGTGACCAAACTGTCAGGGAAAAGGAACTGTTGTGACCTTCACGTGCAGTTATAGAGTCGTAGACCTATTCTAAGAGCACATGACAATAAACAAAGTGTCTACCGAAAAGGACATAAAATGCGCCCGCGTTCTTCCTCACCACATATCGTATGGTCTATAATTATTTCCCCGTATATCTAGTTGACCATTGGTGTATGTTTTCTTATTTTCTGGTATTCAAAGCACGCGGATTTGCATGATATGCAAACTCCGATTTCCCGGCTAAACCGACATTATTTGTGACGAAAACAAACGCATCCTTTTCTCATCGGTCGCAAAAATGCAACATTTCCAGACCAGAGACTGAGTAAATAACGCGATTTCATTTCCTACAAATGTAAATCGTGGACCTGTTCTGCTGTGCTAACACATTAATTGAACTGTCACTTTACGATTTCAAGGTGCATAATGGAATACTGCTAGCTAATGAAATGAGGTCGGACAATTTATTGTTGACGTTTTGTCCTTCGCCAGGTTCTCTCGCAACAGTTTACTGCTTCAGAAACAACCGAGTCAGAAGCATCTTTTTTTGGTCAGAGAAAATCGACTGCACAAAAAAACGCCGGAGTGTCCACTTTCGTGGTAAAGCGGAACAGCATTAAAACCCTGCGGTCTGATGGACTTGCATATAATTAGGAATGCACTGTTGTCCTTCTGTCACTCTTGCGTATTGCATTATTGCAACCCAGGCTTGCATGGACTCGATTTGATTTTGCAACAATTTTGCCTCAAAACTCTTCTGGATTGATCGGTAAACATTACACTCTCCGGCTTTTTTTTCTTCTTCACAATGCGCTATTGGGTTGTATATGTGTTGTGAATTACACGAAGTAATGATACTTATGTGGCACTTTTTATGCGCTAAGTGGACTGAAGAACTGACGTCATCTGTGACAAGTACTGGTAAGTGTTCAAAGCAATTTGATTGTAACAAGATACATAACCCAGTACTTCCCAACATGATACTATGAAACATGATATCCTTTTATTTTTCGTCGTGGTAGATGTTATTTGCTATGATGGCAGGTAATATACAATGAGGGATTGCAGATCAAATTAGGGTCGGTTATTGTGATATTCATGTTGAACTGATTGATTTCACTCTGATTCAATAATTGAATCAACGAAGTAAATAGCGCATTTTCTTGCTGATTTTTTTAGAGATATTGGGATCCCATGATAGTTAACTATATTTTAAAAAACTGTTGAGCCTAAGTCACTGGACAGGTGTTTAATCTGTAAGTCTTAAACAAAATTAAAGGGACATATAAACTATTGAAACGGATACATTTTTCAATGCTACTCTTATAGACTTTCGCAATTATTTTGTATAATTAGTATCATTGTAATACTGTACCGTCTAACTTTTTTGACATGTCTCGTGATAAATGACATAATCAACGAACGCATGCGTGATTTTGTAATTGTTCAAATTCAACTAAATTTCACTTTCCTTTTTGACAGGCACTATTACTAAACTAGTTTGAGTAATCATGATTCTACGAAAAGCGGAATTAGGAATTGATACTTCAGTCGTTTCAGCTAAAACTCGTCATTGTCGCAACATCCGTAGGATCTGCTTTCAAAACCTTCCTTTCTTCTTTGTCCGCCATTATTCATTGAATGCACTCAAATAACTATTACAATATGGTATGTTTTCTCAGAGTTCGTCACACATTGTGAAAACGCCTACGCGTGTATCGACTCCAGCTTTTAACCTGTGAAATATTCGGTGCATGAGTATGACAAGCGATGACATGCAAAATACAGTCATTGTTTTCAACAGAATGCATGTGTATTACACCACACCGCTGGCAATGTAACGACAATCTCGATTTTTAATGCAGAACTGAAAACTGCTAATTTAAAGAGGTGGGTTTTATTCTAAATACTATAGCGCTACTTAACATGAGCTGTACGTGTTCGGGACACCTTTTAAAATGTTGATTATTGTTCTATGCAGGTTCTACAAGAAGCTATGACTGCGCAGCTGTGAGAAGATCACGTGACTAAACACAGCAGACGACAAACTCATTTTGTAATCTCAAATCGCGGTAACATTAGAACGCGGATCTCCCGAGCCAGCCATCGTACGTGCAAATTGATGCTCACCGCAGACGACTTTCGACTACGACGATGAATTCGCTTCTGCTGGCCGTGCAGGCGAACGATGTTGGCGAAATCCAGCGTCTCCTGACATTTTCTCCCATTTGTCGTAAGCTGGTCAACTACCAGGCCCCTCAGAGCCACGAAACACCTCTTTTCGTCGCCAGCGTACGGGGTTACACCGGCGTGGTCCGTTGGCTGCTCAATCGGGGAGCTCGGGTAGACGTGACGACTAGCTGGGGTGCGTCGGGACTCCACGCTGCGGCTGAGAGGGGCCACGATTCGATCATCAAGTAAGAATCTCATTTGACTTTGATTTAATCTATTTCATTGATTATTTTGATGGATCTATTTAAAGAACTTACAGTAGCCTACACAATATCATCATCAAACATTAATTTTAACAGATCTGAGATGTTTGTCCAGATAACTTGTTATTGTTTGAGTGCTTGGACTCCCAAGACATACGGATTCATATCCTATAACGTATCATAAGTGTTCCCTTTATCAGCCCATTACAGGTGTACAGGAAATAATTAAATGATTGAATAAAATTGCATTGCTTTTGGCAAGACTACTTTCTTAAAAGTCACATTTAATAATGTAGGGCTACCAAAATAGTACAACATTGAGAAACATAATTACACGAATATCCATAGTAACAGTGAGAAAAATGTTATTGTACGAATACGAGACATGGGAATATTACAAAATGATAAGCCTATAGATCGTAAAATAAGAATAGGCTAACTCAAGAAAAAATATACAGGCCTATCATATTTAGCATTTTGTCTTCCTTTTCATTCCCTGTAAATACATAGAGCCATAGGCCTATATAAAGCATATACGTTTTGTTTCTTTCTCCCGATGTAGACCTATACCAATGGATAAAATTTGAGCTAAGTCATTTACTTTTTTGGGTTTCAATTAGACACGTAGAAAAGAAACACAAAGTGTTAATCTGACAAAAAAACATTATGCATTTCATAACATTAATAAATCCTATTTACGAAATCGATGATAATTATTTGAGGAATTGTTCAATAATTATGACATACATTATTGTAAACCGATCACAATGCAGACAAGCTCTAGAAGTTATAGCCCACGAGACCGAAAATATCGGTCCACGGGCCGTCTGCCGATTTTCTGAAGGCCGAGATTTTTCTGGCGGACCCTCGATGTGTCATCGAAAAAACGAGAGGGGTTTCGATACATACAATTGATTCAATTGGACAATTAACACGGTTTAAGTAAAGTGATTAATTGGCACTCATTAATGAATTCGCTGTCCTTGCCGGCATTGGTAAAAAAAAGGGAAAGTCCGGGTTTCGCATTTCAACTTAATCAACATGTTGCACTCTTATGCAAGGTCAGATCAGAGAAGTGCTAATTCTCTGGTCGAATAGAACCAAAATGGTCATGCAACTAATATAGTGTTTGATGATGATAATAATACGAAGAAAGAAAATATCATGTTTCTGGTCTGCAGCAAAGATGCTGTGTAACATTTTTGCAATGTATGAGTGATTGAACTTAGAATATAAAAAAGACATTACCCAAAGTGTAAAGAAAATGATCTGTTTATTAAGGAAAAACTGATATTATTCAATGATTGATAATTAAATTTAATGTTTAATTGTTTGTCTCATGTCTGTGGTGCGCATTCTCAATTCGACTATTCCATTCTTAGGGGGTGTAGTATAAAGTCTTTCTTCAGTGCAAGTTGTTATCGCACATGCACGTACTCGATAATATGCCAGTGTGCCCATTGGTAATTTATGTTTAAACAGATAAATATAGTTTAGTTTACTACATCGTTTGTTTACTGTGATGTATTCGATAGCATTCTAATTGAAAAATCGATTACTTAGATTTAAAAAAAATACATTAATGTAATTTGGTTATAATTTGTTTACATTCGGTTTTTTATTTTGTTTTGTTTTGTTGATGTTTTGGATGTGGGTTCTTTCGTTCAGCAATATCATGTATACGAATTAAGAAATAAGTGACCTCCCAAAAAGAGGAAAAATAATGAAAATAAAGCACATGTAACATGGCATAGAACTAACCAAATAACACAAATCCTACCATGCTCTTGAAAAAAGGATAATTTTATGACGGTTACCAAAGTTTCTGATAGCTAAAATATAGATACGTATGGGGCAGGGTTGTCATTTCTCGGGGTCAAGGGTAAACAATCAAAGTCACTGCCGCTTTGTCAATTTTGCTACTCAGCAGGGGAAAAATACACGGTGGCTCGGGGCGAAGTAGCCCCCGAAATGCCAAAAAGAGCCCCCGAAAGTCATAAAAGAGCCCCCAAAATTGCACAGAGTTCAATGCAAAACAAAATAAAGAGTTTTATTTTCATGCAAGCAAGCTTCAAAAGTAGCCCCGAAATGTTTGAAGTATTTTTGCCTTGTTTGCTAGCATTATACAAATATAATAATAGATAAATCATTAAAAAAAGACGCTTCAAATTCAGTCTCACTAAAATTCATTTAGAGATAACATCACTCAACACAGTGTGGGTGTGGGAATTCAAACAAACCTGTCCTAGGCTTGATGACGGTGTGATCTGAATTGAATTGCACCTCCATCATTTTCTGCAGGATCGCGTGGGGGGTACGAGGACCCTTAAGGGATAGGATATAGATCTGTGTACCGCATGGGAAGTGTACTTATCAACTATTTTCCGCTGCAAGAGGATGTACGATATCGCCCTTTTCACGGATGCTCTTATTTCCTAAGAATTTAGCAGTCACCACATAATCCCCCCTTTTTTTAATTTGTTATTATTCTCACGTTGTGCTGTTCCCCTATCATCCAGTATTTTACCTCACAGTGCTGGCTGTCATGATCGTCATCTTCATCATAATCATCATCATCATCTCCATTGTTCTCGCGATCGCCTGATTTCGCGTTTTATTTTACATTTCATAATAAATTTTAAGAATTTATAAACAAATACCGGATAGCGTAATGTTTGCATGCCTTTACATGCCATTCATTCTTTTTTATATGTATTTCGATATATTGGAATACCTGGATGAAAAGCCTGAAAAGGAACTCTTTAAAAGTAAATATTGAATTGGTATAGACATATCCTCTTTCCGATTAATGCGAAACCGCACATGACCCGTACTTTTTTAGATTTAAAACAATTGCCCGGTACCTTTAGCTTTTACCTTTTTTTGTGTATTGTTCTATCCCCTTCCTACCCCCCCCCCTCTCTCTCTCTCTCTCTCTCTCTCTCTCTCTCTCTTTCTCTATCCCTGTCCATCCTTCCCTTTATTCCTCTTTCTCTTTTCCTCTCTCTTTAATTTAATATAAAAAGATACAGTAATATAATGGGGCCTCCTAATACATTATACCATTCGGTATTCTTGGGATAAATTAGTCAGGGTCCCCATGCATGGGGTTCAATGCAGTTCTAGTGAACGATCAACTAAATGTGACTGCATTCTATTATCGTTTTTTTTTCATTTATGTATTTTTTGTTGTTGCGTGTATTAAGTCATCATTCCATTGATCCTTCATGACCGAATATCTTCCACAAAGAAAAGTATCTGTACTCCTTTCCCACAATATCACCTCCATGCAACCCAGTGACCCGGATATCCCGAATTCATAGAGAGAAAAAATAAATTCCTAAATCCGACGACCCGTAGAAACTATAGCTGGAGTCATACTTATTATGCACTGTTTGCCTGACAAAAATTGAATGACTTTTAACAATGAAAAAAATGGTGTCAAGTGAGTATGAGTATGTGTATTGCGGGGGGGGGGGGCGAGATGTACGCATAAATTAAAATCACAACACTAAATATTTCTAAAGATTATATATATATATATATTTTTTTTATATTGTGAGCAAGCGAGTTTCTAGATATTTCATAAAAGCTAGCTCAATATTATGCGCAACTATGATTTCTTTAATATTTAGTTAGTCGTAATAAAACAAAGTTCAGGGTAACAAGCCGATCGTATGTAGTGATAAATACACATCGATAAACATTTTATTAAGGTTACCCGGCAACAACAAAAACAAGGTACGCAAAGGTAATCTATATACCACGATCAGACTACATACTCATTTGTTCACACTACAACATGAAAAACTCCACACAAAAAAAACAATCAAAGAAACAAACGAACAAGTACTAACTCGCAGAATTATGAGTATTGATATTTATCACCCTTATCGAGTCTTACACTTTCAACGAAATTCTTTTTAAAGGTTGCTTAAGCTAGGTGCTGACAATGTGACTTCTAAAGAAAACCCCTCCAATTTCTCTTTCTTTTTCCCCGGAATCATCAAATTTTAATCAGATAAAAGCGAATTGGAATAGGTAAAACACCTGACAAAGAAACCTAATTACATTAAAAATCGCAACAAACACGGATCTTCAATTTCCTACGCATCTATACAGCAGGTCCCCTAATCATCGTGTACCCGGGCACGTAGGCCCCCGGAGCCTTTCTTTTGTTACCCCCCCCCCCCGAAAAAAAATCATGCACCTTTCAAAATAAAGTGTTACATTTATTTGTGATTCATCAGAACGGCATTTGTGGAATCGGAACAAAAACAAGGATACGGATACTGTCGACATTCTTCCCTAAGTCATGAAGTGGTTGAACGTCTACGTTAATGGTATCTAGGGGTTGGCTTTTAAGAATAGGCCCTGGCATCTTTCTTTCAACTTTTTTTCAATTTATTTTCTTTTCTTTAAACAAAAATAGTTTATCAAAATGTGTAATGTCATCGTCCTTACATCTTATTATTTCAAGTATATAAGAATTGAAGATGTGCTTTTTTTAAATGAATTTGGGTACGAGTCCTAAAATTGAAAATACAACTATCATCCTGGTCTCAAGTACCTATGATTTTGTTATTGTTACTGTTGTTGTTTTTTGTTTTGTCTCATGGATGTGACTCGGGGTATCATTGAACCCATTCTTTTTTGGTGTCTTTCTTGAAAAGTCGTCACAAAACGGGCACACCATCTGAAAGCTATATAATCACGATAATATCGCACACAATAGATTTACAATGGGCCCGTGGCTGAAAAATAAAGATACTTTAAGTGTGCTGGCGACTATATAATACGTACAAATCTTAAACAAGATCAAGATTTTTTTTTACTGCCGTTCATTAACTGGTAGCTGATTGTTGTCTTAATTTCGTTTTCTACAGACTTCTACTAGAGCAGAAAGCACCCATTAACACCCAGACACAGTATGGAGACACTGCTCTTCATCTCGCCGCTTTTAGAGGTCACCATAGGGTCATCTTACTCCTCCTCGCTGCCGGGATAGACACTACGATCATCAACTCGAAGGGGAGGACCGCCGTGGACGAAGCGGAGATCGCCGGTCATCACATCATCTCGAAGCGGTTGAGATACGAGAGAATCTCGCGATCAAGTAAGTTGAAAACAAAATTAAAATTGTACATATTCTATTCATTATTTGTGCATATTTACCTATCCTCTCTCTCTCTCTCCTCTCTCTCCCGCTCTCTGTCCTCTTCTCTCTCTTTCTTTCTCTCTTCCTCCTATTGCAGTTTATCTGTCTGTCTGTCTCTGTGCCTCTATGTCCCCATTCTGTTATTAATTAGTTTGAGGCCGTAATGATTATTCACATTATTGTCTACGGTCTAGTTTGCATTAGCATAATTTTCAATATTTCAAATATGAACTTATTATCACAAAATGTAATATGATTGTTTTTTTTTAACACAACATGGTATTAAAAGAAATAGTAGAACAATTCTTAACAGACAGATGAGTAAATAAATATTGCATCAACAAGTTAGGATATAAATTATGTTCTTTGTGTTTCTTCGCTGTCGTGTTCAGGTTGACTGAATGGGCGAGTGTAAATAAATTGTCTTTTTCATTGTGTTTCGTAAAAGTGTTGCTTTCAGTGATAACCCTGCGGATTCAGGGAAATTCCCTGATTTTATCCTCGCCAAGCATAACAACAAATGCTAAGAGGAAGTATGTCGCCTGTCACGTCTCCCTTATTCCCGGGGAGCTAAAACAAAAATAAATTAGATGTTTACTCAGTCCCCAAACTTCCACAATTTCTTGTTTACAATTTTTGCTTGCCTTCACTTTCAGGTGAAGATCCGAATATGGATGATAGGAGGCCTGCCGCGTTGGGATCTATGCGAACCGAGTTACTTCAAAACACCCCACAGCATTCAGGCACGGCCGCGTGGGTAGACAGGAGTGCAGCAGCCACTGGAGCACCCTGTTATCCTCCTCATGATTTCGGGTTTGATGTCGAGAAATACCTTGTCCAAACATCCAGCCCTGGTCAACTGGACACTCAAGCTCGTACGAAAGACTGGGTTATAAACTCCGCACCTGTACCGAAGAAAACGTCTTCCACCTTCCAAGGATCACAGCCAAAGGTCCGATTCATCGGCGACGAGGTAGATGGAACGGAGGTCGTGTTCGCATGTCCTGCCCCAGTGACGCCTTCTAACACAGGCTCAAAGGTGAAACCGATGAACGTATCAAGGCGAAAGGCCGCCATGCTGAAAGACATCGGAAAGAGCCATTCCTGTGAAGGAATCTGCATGGAAACGAAGATTCCTTGCGAAACGATATTACCAGAGGTTGATGACGTCGCCGCGAGACCGCATGGACGATGTCGACGCGTCAACAGTCTTGAGCGCGCCGTTGAGGAGCTGCAGGACGAACTCAGGGATACTCGCGAGGAAATGGCGCGCGCCAAAGCCGACATCACTGACATTCAAGACATGATGAGGTTATGCTGGGCTCGGGGTGGAGGAGCCGTGATCAGTGATCGCGGCGCTGCCTCAGAAGCTCCAATGATAGGCCAACGATACATCATTAGTCCTGTGCCTAGTGACGTACTTACTAACCCATTCGAATCAAGAAGGCATTCTGGTCCGTTTCAGATAGATCGTAGTAAAGAAGTACCTCAATGCGATGCCGAATGCATGTCAGAATAGGATTCTTAAACGATGATAGTCTTCCCTTGTCACATCATGAAAGTGGAAAGCGGAAACCATGGCAACTACATTTTGTTCTCGGAAAACAATAATTTGGGCAATCACTTTGAACCTTGGTAACTTTCTTGCTCGAAACATTTCAAGCTCGACCATTCCCTAACGAGGGCTGGTTAAGGACGTATAACATCTAACATGGCGATTATATTTCGTACATATTCCTAATGAAATGTAATGAACTGTAATTAATTTTAATGTACTTATTATTATAAAACAACTTAACTCGATAAAAAAAGTATGTAAAAGACAAAACATTTCTTAAATTTACTGGATTTTCTATCATTACATATTGAAAGTTGAATAAGATAACAGTGTTGAATGCTTGAACGTTGATGGAAGTTTTAAATTAAGAAGGGTATAATGAAGAAGAAGAAAAAAACTTTTTTTTTTTTGAGTCCAAGAGAATGAAGAATTTTGTTTGGGGTGGAGGCCGAGAAACGTTTTTTCGTATGAAATTTCGAGTGACATGCTTGTAGTTATTTTTTGTTAATAGCATCTCAGAAACTGTACAGTTGGTCGAGTTCATAATTATAGTTAGAATGAAGGGTGATAGCGACTAAGATTTGAAACTCTGTAATGAAAGGCGAGAAGGTAATTTAAAGCGTGATATGGATCGTATTTAGAATATAG
The DNA here is from genome assembly GCA_030265145.1 of Strongylocentrotus pallidus. NCBI lineage: Eukaryota > Metazoa > Echinodermata > Echinoidea > Camarodonta > Strongylocentrotidae > Strongylocentrotus > Strongylocentrotus pallidus. The sequence goes on from JARBES010000032.1 coordinate 10,447, forward strand.
AAAAATAATTTTAAGGTAGCGGTTCTCATTTGGTTTCACGGAGATAATCTTCTTCACTGATAGAGTGACCCAAAACGTTATTGCCAGCATGGTGAGTTAATGTTTTACTATGGATCAGTGACGATGCTTATACTGCTTGTAATGTTTCTTCTCTATATGTTTAAATAACCAAGAAGTATTCTCGATAAT
>JARBES010000047.1:43043-54192 GCA_030265145.1 Strongylocentrotus pallidus
AAAGAGTGAGTTATCCTGTAACGATGTGCTAAGGGAGAGGCCGGGCTAGGGTCCGTCAAAATATTAATTTTTAGATATACTGTTAAAAAAATGTACGCATTTACGCTGTCTTCTGCTAAAGGTTGAAAAAGGTGTCTCCGACGACAATAGAATATCGGCCTCTTGCTAACAAAAGCATCTCAAATAATAGACAAAAGAAAAGCGACATTAGATGTAATAAATAAAAATGACAGATAAGCAAGCAAAGAAATAAACAAAGAAAACGATCGCAGGTCTCTCCTTTATATTCTTACTTCTCTCTTATCCCCCTGCCCCCTCCCCTCTCTCTTTCTGTCCCACTTCCTTTCATCTTGGTCTTCTGCTAACACCTCTTTCCATTTTTTCTCTCTCATCTATCCATCTTCTAGCACTATTCCTCACCGGTTATTTTCTCTTTCTCTTTTTCAAAGCCCTGTTTATCTCGTTTGCCCTACAATCTGTTATATTTATTCTTTTCTCTCCCCTTCCTCCTCTTCACTTACTTTCCCACCAATTTAATCTCTCTCTCTCTCTTCCTGTATTTCTCCTACATTTCGTACTGTCTTCCATCTCCCTCTTTCTACTGCCCTTCTATTCCTCCTTCATCCCCCCTTAAGGTTCCTTTTCCATCTTCCTCTTGTCAATTTCTTCCTAACCCCTCTCTATCTTAACTCTTATTTCACATTTTCTTCCATCTTGATATTCCCCTCGTCTCTTGATAACTTCTCTCCTTTCCTCTCTCTCTCTCTTATCATCTTCTCATACCCCTTACTTTTCTCCTCTCCTTCCAACCTTTCATTCTTTACATTAATGTAAGCATTCTCTCTCTGTCTTATAATCTTCCCATACCCCTTTCTTTTCTCCTCTCCTTCCAACCTTTCATTCCTTACATTAATATAAGCATTACTGTAATCGTTTATGATTATCCACAACTGTAGTGTTTATTCAGACTCTAGCCATGTTTGGTTAAAACAGACTCGATGGTTGTTAAATTCAGATGGCAACAAGACATTCTCTGAGATTTGTACACTCCCAAGACCTTTGACTAAGAAACTAAAATATGATAAACATGTATTCATCTTTTCAAGGTAATAAATTCTTGACCCGAGTTTGGTTGAAATCATCTCAACGCTGCTCAAGTTGCAGTAACAAGATGGATTTTAGATAGATTTTATTGGAAGACTCTTATAACCCAGTGACATTTGATCTCTGATCTAATCGGGTCACCTTTTTGATGCTTCTACATACTTAAGCCAGGGTAGGTTTAAACAAAATTGGTATGTATCACAGAAGTAAGACATTTTCTAGGATTTTTAACCCAATCACTGCCCTGTGATCTTTCAACTTTGACCCCTTACTACACTGCTTATGTAGACCCAATCTAAGCAGTTCATGCATATTCAAACCATCCATATTTGATTCGAATTGCTTTCAGATTTTTCAATGTATCAGGGTAACAATACATTTTCTTGTATTTAACACTTTCATGACCCTGTGACCTTTGACTTCTTCCACCCAAATTCGAAATAGTTCATATTTCCATGCTCATACATGGACATACTTCATCCAAGTTTGGTTTGAATTGCTCTAATGGTTTTCAAGTTATCACAGTATTTTTATATATATTCTGGTAGTTTGTAACACTTAATGACCCTGTGACCATTGACCTTTTAAACCCAAAATGTAATCAGTTCATACTGGCTGGCAGGGCTCCACGCTTACACTTTTGAATGGGGTCTAGATTTTAAATTTTAGAGTGTGTATGCATGAGCTCTATGTGCAAATTTTGAAATTTAACGGTCCAGACTGATATCTTAGTTTCGAGCCCTGCTTGCATGCTCTAACATACTAGATCCCAAGTTTGATTCAAATGCCTTCAACTGTTCTCGAGATTTTCGCAGTAACGAAAAGCAGGACAAACAGACGGATGAACAGAAACATAATGCTTCTGGCACCACCTTGGGTGACAGAGGCACAAAAGTTAAGTCAAGGCTCTGTCTACCCTGTCCCTGATATTTGGTTGGTAATTGATACTTAATAAAAAAAAGAAAAATAAGAGATACAGATAAAATCTAAGTTTGTGGAGATTCCCAGAAAGAATAAGTAATGATTTTTTAAAGTTGTTATCGATCAAACACAAAAATTGGCAATACTGTGACAAAACTTCTAAGCATATCTCCCTTTTGTTTAGTACTACACATTCACGTTGTTGTTGAAAGATCAGATCTATTTTATGAAGAGGCTCTATTTAAAACATATGCATATAAACATATTTTGTGTGCATATATAACAAATACTCTATTTAGAGAAAATTAAATTTGTTGATTTTTGTTTCTTTCTTCACCTTTAAAAAATAAAATGTACAAAGTGGGAGAGGACCTGGAAAGGTACATCATATTGTGACAAATTTGCATTTGTTTGTTTACATCATTTTAGTATTTTGATTCAATTGGATTTTCCTCAAACTTTCCCTGATCTGTTCATCTTGTTTTTCTGCTTTTAATAAAATCGACTTAATAATATGAGGGTGGGCTTCCCCTTCAATAGTGTCATCTGAAAATATTCTATTGGAGGGAGCACCTCACATAATGTAAATGTACCATAAGGTGTTTAAAAAAAAAGATGTTGTATTGCCCTTTGCGACCGACCCAAATAATCTTGAAATCTATGGTCGGCTTTAAAAAAAAAAACTTTTTTGACCGACCGACCGATCATGTTTTGGCACCTAAAGGGCAATACAACATTTTTTTTGGTATATAAATATAAGCCAAAATGTATGTCACCTTATGACCACATTTAGTAAGCACAGCTGACTTGTTCTCTCTATCTTTGACAGGTAAATCAAACACTGCCATACACATCACCTCAAGAGCTTTCTTTCCTACATAGGCAATCAATGCTCTATTTAATTGTCTCTTTATCTGATGTAAATGGATGCAAGCATTCATCCATCCTCTCCATCTTTCACATCTAAGCGTGATTGTGGACATTGTTCAGGAGAATTCTCTTCCTTCACCTCTGAATCTTCACTCATTTGCTTTGCTTTTTCATTGATTTGTTGACTAGTTGGTTGTTGACTAGTCGGTTGTTGAGTAGTTGGTTGCTGTTGTCTTTGTTTCATGGCTTCTGCTTGTAGCAGTAGTTGAAGGACATCCTCCTCAAATTGCTCCTCAACATTGGTATCAGCATTTTCCTACAAGAAATTCAACAAAAATAGAAACAAACTGAATACAGAGCATTCCATGGTTTCTGGTTCACACAATATCAAATGCTCTACACACTAATTATATGGTTCTGCATAAAGATGGCATCTTTTGGGTCTACTCTTGGCAAATATTACTAATATGAATATACATGTGTAGGAAGCACACAGCTACATGTAAGAGTGTGTTCTTACAACACATAAATGTAGACTAAATAAATTGGCAATCTATCAAACGATAAGTGGAAAAAGTTAGAATTACACAAAATACAAATTGATCATTAGACCACAAGGATAGTAGACAAACTGTGTATTAAATTAAGTGACTATAGAGTTTAGACCACATGGCAAATTAAATACAATTTATAATTCTTCCTTTCTTTTTCTCCAAGCTCTCTATCCTCTTCTCCTTGCCTATACCTTTCTTCTATTATGTATTTGTGTATTCGGGTATACTCAATATCAGCTATGCTTACCAGGATTCACACCTTCTTCCTTGTAATACACATTCCTAAATTACCGGTATATATATTGATTTGAATTTGAATTGAATTGAAATTAATTTATTTATTCACCACCATTGAAAACATTGAAACAAAAGATATATAAATGTACAATGACAATGTCAATATAACATAAATATAAAGATGACGTGAATTAAAATACATGTTCTACAGCGATATACATGATAAAAAGTTAGTGTACAGAGTAAAACAATAAATTACTATTGACAATGAGTTTGTGATCAATGGTAAAATAGAGTAAAAAATAGCACATGTGCTAGTCGAGCTTGACTCTCGTAATATGTTCCTACGTAAAGATCGTATTGTTTGAACCATGGGCGTAAATCCTTACGTAATACCTATTGTTTAGGGGGGGATGAATGAATAGATCATCCCCCCCTGAACAATAGGTATCAATTGCAGATTTACGCCCATGGTTTGAACAGATGTCAAATTCAAAATTTGAACGGAAGAAAATAAATGTTAATTTGAATTGAATTGAATTGAATAACTTAAAGTCACACGAGTCAATTTTGTGTAAGTAGAATCAATTTTTTTTAAAGGCAGGCTTTACTACTTCAGCTAGAAGGGATTAAACCACCCAGCGAGCCAGAGAGGTCACTGTGACAGGTGGCTATCTCATTAACTCAGCTCTCATTAAACATAAGAAAAAGAGGATCATGGGGGACCAACAGGCACCAATTGGGGAAGTTTTCTATATAGAGGGAGCAAGTAGCTACAAGTAGGACAGTGTGCCTTTAAACCAAATTATGTAAAGCATATGTTAATTAAAAAATTTAAGTTGAATTTTCCATAAATCAAACTATTTTTGTGGTCTAAACAGATTCTAGTTATGCAGAGTTAACTGTATTTACAAATCTTACCATTTTCGATTCGTCTTGAATCTTTTTCTCTGGCTTTCCAGAGAGCCAAGTCAGCTGCAATGGGTTGTGAGGGAGACCAAATTCATTGGATACAGCCATGTTCTAAAAGAAAATAGAAAGAATAAATCTTATTTGATATTGATTTGATATAATAAGATATAATAGAAAGATTCAAGTTAAAAGATCATTAAAAATATAATATAATATTGGAGAGTTTAATAGCGCACATCTCCTCCATGCAATGTGCTAAAGGCTCCAATATTACCCCAGATCAGCGAGGCAACAAATTTCAGTGCTCACAGCATTCAAGGAATTCCTTCCTACTGGTACCCATTTAGAACCTGGGTGGAGAGTGGGCAATGTAAATTAATGTCTTGCCAAAGTTCATTAGTACTGGGGCAAGACTCCGACCGTGAATGTGATCCACAGTCTGAAGATGTATTCACTTGATCATGACATCTCTTTAGTGTGTTGTGTGAATGAGCAACAGCTTGCTTGCTTCTTTTAAATTGTGTTACTAATTACTTCTAACATCACTGGGCAAACACAAAAAGACAAACATATTAGGAAACATTTACATCTTTCAATCATTTTATCCAATGCTATACATGACATTACATAGAAAAAGTAAGAAACTAGGTTTAATACTTAATGCACTTGCAGCCCTCAATTAAACTAAAATTAAACATAAAAAGTAGCGAGTGAATTGCTATTATAGAAAAAAAGGGGAAGGAACCATAGTTTTCTAGTTACAACAATAGTAACACCTGTTGATAATAAGACAAAGGTTTATAAAGTTAATGATGCAAGGTCATGGACGATAGCCGTTAAGTGAACATACATGAAAATGTTACCTACTCCTGATTAACTTTTCTTTTTCAATCAAAATGGTAAAAGTTTCTGCAGGGTCTCTAGTTATGCCTGAAAACATCTTCATATCAATATAAGACACCTGTTAGAGTAAGAGTAGAAGGAATACCTTTTATTTCCACTTGATGAGAGTACACCTGAACAGTACATGAACAGTATAATACAGAAACTAATGGTGATTTTTTTTGTTATACTTTAATTACTTTACCTTTCATGTATTTGGTTTCTTGTTTATCTATGTTTTGACTGAGCTTTCTCAATATTCTATACTCTTTAATCATGTCTACATGTTGATCTAGGCTTCTAGCCTTTATCATTTTTATCATTATAACTTACAGCAGCAGCAACAGATGAGAACTCAACGATAGCACTTCCATTCCGTTTGCTTGACAATATCAGATTCTTAACCTGTCCATACTGAGAAAAAGAAGAAAAAACATGTCAGTATGACGGAGACAATTGTAATGCAAAAGTAAATATATTACAGATTCAGTTAAAGGCAATTGGACCACCACTGCCCCCCCCCCCCTCACCAAATTGAATTTATTGCTTGAAACCTGTGATAATATATGATTTTGAAGAAAATATTCTGATCAACTATTTAAAAAGCTCCTTCTCAAAGAAAATCTTTTCAGTTTGAGTTAAATCTTTTTTTTCCCGGTGGTTCTAAATGTTTTCAAAAATGGAGATCTTTTGACAATGTCCTTACAATTTCATATCTATTCCAAAATAAAATTACGTGATTCATTACTTCATATTCTTGCTTCCCAATAGAAATGTCAAATTGTTTGCATTTTTTTTAATTCATGCTGTTTTGATCCTTGCAGAGTTTGAAAACTTTGTGAATGGCAGTAATTCTGCATTGTTACCAATTATTTCACTGAATACAAATGAATCTTGACCACAAGTTATCTTTGCTAAAGTATTATGCATAGTCAGTCATTCCCAATAAGTAAACCCATATAGTGATATATAACAAGCTCACCTTCCCAAAAATCTGTTTTAAGCCAAGATAATTGTACCCTCCATTGGAATGATCTCCTTTCTGTGCTTTCCATTTGATCTTCAATTTAGGGGATACATCTGCACATTAATAGAGTTACAAAGATGCAAGGTAAGATATCAATATGGAACTCTAAACATACAGGGTAGAAATAGAAAAGAATGTTATCCTTAGTCTAAAGGTATGATTTTAAGTGAAGTAGATATATGTTGAAATATCAGTGAAGGAGTGATGAGAAGCAGACACTTATAAGTACCGTACTGAGAATGGTATGGAGTTCCTTTAAAAAGTACTCCTCTAGTTATGTTGTTTATTTTTGTTGATTTTCAAGCGATTATAAGAATTGTTCATTATGAAAAACGTATGAAAATATTGTTAAACGTACTAAAAATAAGATAATTGGATGTGTGATGGGCAAGAGCAGGTAGAAGCATAGAAATAATTACGTCAACTTTTTTTGGTTGTGTCAGGTTAAGTCCAAAAGGCTACATCCCGGCATTTGGGGCGTATTGGTGATAGCAAGAATTATTCTTACTAAAAATAGATAGTAAACATTCTTGAACTACACAATATTTGTTTGCGTTTTAATTTTCAGGTATGTTCTTAAACTTCTTAGTAACATTCCATGGAAATTGATATATAAATTATTCAACTACTTTCAACTACCGTACTAAAATGGCCAATAATAATTTAAACGAAAGGATTAAAAATGTTAGTCAAACTAACATTTTCCACATACCCCAGCCCAAGAAATGCTAGGTAGATTTATTGGACCATCTGATCTGAGAGTTATTTACAGTAGACAGGAAGAAAAATCAGCAGCTCATCCGTAATAAAGATACAGGTCCTTCTCCAAGACACCTTTTCTAGGCATTGATATCATCACCTACATCCTAGCAAAGTATCACTATGTCTCCCATCTAGCAAATATGCCTTTTAATATTTGGAATTCTATTAGTAGTCAGGTAATTCGGTAAAATTAATCATGAGGGTATTAAAGGGCATTATGTTACATTGAAATAAAAACCCAACGCTGTCCATGGTATAATTAATGAATTGATTGAGGAGAGTTACCTTCATCTGCAGCAACACTAGAATGGAGTTCATTCTTCAGAAGCTCTTGTTCTCTCTTCAACGTCCGTGATCCCTCTTCTCTCAATCGATTGATCTAAAGTTGAATACAATGAAACCGGTTAACCAAATTCATGACATATCGTTAAATTACCAGATATTCTTTGTACCGTGGTAACACCATTCTGCACTATACATAGAGGTCTAAAAATCCATCATAATCAAGGCTAAAGATGGAGAGGCTCTGAAGCATAAGGTACTATGTCCCATTTACATGCCAAACAAATGAAAAGGTTAAACTCCAACATCTTTTGTAAGATAATACTAATTTAGAACTTCTCTCAAAACTAAAGGGCTTGAAAATGTCTTTAAGTGGGAAAATAACGACCATTAAGGGTTGAATCGACTTTAGTGATTGCAATCACTAAAGAAATAGTCTGATTTTCAGACCCTTGTACCCAATGGTCGTACGTTTTGAGCTGCGCAAAGATTCAATCAGTTTAATTTTGGCCATTACAAGAATTGGGTTATTGATGTAGTAAAATGCTCATGTACCCTTTACAGCTCATTTTATGTTTGTTATTACCAGGGGAAAAAAAGAAGTCAATCAGTAACTCAATAGTGTCTGACAGTGAAGTCTAGAAAGTAAACAGGTTTCCTTGCATAACTTTAATTTTAGGACACTGCTAACGTTTAAATTTCACAGATAGAACATATGTTCATATTTGCTGCAAAGTTCTACAGAATTGAATGTTGGCTGCAAATGGGACATAGTACCTTTAAAGGTAAGTGTTGTTGTTTTTTTCATTTCATTTTGACAGAGAGTTATCTTTCATCACAATATTAGCACTCCATGTTTGACCCATATTAAATGAAACATTTTCTGCAGTTAACATACAGTATCAAGTGACTTTTAAGAGGTCTAAAAGTGTATTTTATATGAGTTATCACAGTTGAGTGTGGACAAGGGAATCTATAGTACTGATTTTCATCTCTTTGAGCCTAATGTGCTTGAAAGAGTACTCATGTAGCATATTACAGTCAATGTGTGTTGGCTTTATGCTGTGGTCCTGACACTGTAAATCATTACATACCTTTTCCCCCAGTGATATTATATCCTTTGTTGAAGTTTCTTGTTCTTTTTTGTATGATGCTTCTCTAGATTCAAGTTCTGATAAAGAAAAAATAATTAAAAGAGTGATAAAATGTCATTCTTTGATTATTTGTAGCTGGTAGGGAAAATGGTGTTTCTACATTTTAAAATCAAATAAGGTAAGAGCTGCATCCCATCACACAAGAAGCACAGATATTCCTACAAATATTTCTACAGCTACCATACAAAGAGTGATAAAATAAATATTTTAATATTGCCATGGTTCACTAGAGATGTAAATATTAGGCAGAGTTAGCACCTGGTTTGTAAAAAAAGAAATAAATAAAAACAAAAACCACTATGAATGATGTCGCACCAAAGTCCCCTAATCAAATAGTAGCTTTTACAAATATTTTACCATACCTTCTTTAATTTTTCTTCTTTTACCCTCAAGGGCTTTGTTCCGCAATTCTGCTGCCTTCTTGGCCTTTAGAATCTTATCATATGCAGCCTGAAAACAAACAAACAAACAAACAGAACATTCATGAGATACCTCCAAATCACAATGATAAGCATATCCAAAAATTCAGTAGGATTGATGGTTTGTATTATTAAAAAAAGAAATGTCTGTCTCAGTTTACTTTTGAATCCAACATTTTCATCATATACCCTCTTCTAGAGCAGTGTAATACAAGATCTCTATCATTACCCATACTGTACGAATGTACATCAGACAAGAGATGACTGTCTATGACTATATCAACCCTGCCTGTACAAAACAGCTTTAATAGCTACATCATGCCACTCAGGATGATAAATGGAATCAATGGTTCATGGAATTTAATATAGCTGAATGAAAGACCATATACAGTTCTCAAGGGTAATCCAACCTCAAAGAGCAAATTCCTCAAAAAAAAAACATAAAGATAGCAGAAAAATCAAAAAAGCATAGTAATGAAACAAAATCAAACTGTTAAAAAAAAAAAAAAAAAATCAAAGAAATCACTGTTTTACCTAAAAGTTATTATTACATGTTAGTATCAACTTTTATATGGAGGACCTATAAAATATGTCCAAGAATACATTTGAGAACTGCCTAAATTAATAAGTGTTTAGGAGGAAAAAATTAATTAATGATACTTTTAGGAATAACATATTTATTTCTCTCTTGAACCGTTGGATAATTAGAATGTAAATATAATGGGCCTTCTAAAGCCTTGTAATCCATGCACATTTCTTCAACTTACTCTAGCATCATCATCACATAGTACTTCAAATGCCTTGGCAAGCTGTTCCCATTCAGCAGCTGTAAAAAAACAAATATGATAGGCATACATATTATTGCTCATCAAACAGATCTAGACTCTAGAGATGACACTTCACAATATTGAATTAGTAAGGTAGCATTGACAAAACTCAGCTGAATGTAATTGGATTAAATAATAATGATAATGATAATAGTAACAGTAATAATAATATTTTTATTAAAAATAAAAAAAACGATACTGATAATAATGATAATGACATACTATTAATTAATAAATAACAAAGAAACCAAAATTAAGGAATAAATGGATTGAGAAAGACAAGAAAATCCTATGAGCTCACCTGCACTAGGATTGTCTGGGTTTTTATCTGGATGACATTTCAATGCCTTCTTCCTGTAGGCTTTCTTAATCTGTTTGAAATAACAATGGATATTATATATGATCAAGTAACAACACTCTCCATCATTGATAATTAAACAGGATTCTCTGCAAGCAGTGACCTTCCTCAATGTCCTTATAATGGCTAAATGAATAATGCAAGGGTAGCATTATATGGCAACTGAAATGTTGATAGAGATTTATCACAATAATACTAAAATTGATAAAGATTAATAATAATTTTAAAAAGTAGATGGAAAAAAAAAGAATATGAAGAAGAATGAGAAATAAACAGAAATCTGAAAAACTGACTTGGCATTATACCATGAATAACATTAGAACTTTACTTTAATTTCAAGTTATTATGTTATGTAGATCAGTGTTTTTCATCGGGGTGCCACAAGACATACATGTAATGTATCTAGCTGTGCCGCAAGAGAATTTAGAAAAGTAATATTAAAAAAATGGTTATTTTGAAATAGCGTAGATTTTGTGAAAACCAAATATTAGAAACTGCTAGAGAGTAGAGTACTACTAGGTAGTACCAATACTGGGGCGTTACCAATACTGGTCTTTACCTTTAAGGGCTCTCTCGAAATGTTTTTTTATTATATTATTCGAGAGAGCCTTAATTTGCTCCCATAGGGTCCCGTGGAGAGGTAGGTAAACAACATCTCAAATGTGTCCAAAATCCCACTTTCCCGCACCCGCCCAATATTGGACAGTGGCTTTGATGAATTTTATGTTAGGTGTAATCGTAATTACATCCTGAATTTACAAACCGGAGGTAAAAATAAGGAAATAATAGCAATTTTCTTACCAGACCGATACAGCTCAGCTCCCTTTTCACGTGTACCGT
>JARBES010000048.1:4744-15157 GCA_030265145.1 Strongylocentrotus pallidus
GTTCCACTATCACCATCATTCCCATTACCACCACCCGTTCCACTATCACCATCATTCCCATTACCACCACCTGTTCCTCTATCACCATCATTCCCATTATCCTTTTCCTTAGTGTCCTTTGCATCATCATCCACTTCTTCCTCCTCTTTCTTCTCTACTTCTTTATCACTGTCTTCCTTCATTGCACTTGATAACAATTCTTCATTACTTTGCTTTACAACATCATTCTCACAATTCTGAGTTACGACTGATTCAGATATGTTAGCATTTACAGAAACACTTTGGTGGTCTGCAGTATTGCTGAGAATTTCTTTTGAAACTGCTGTTTCAATTTGCTGTTGGTCTCCAGCTGGAGAGTTTTGTTCTATTTGGCTGCTCACTATACTAACATCTTTTTCATTGACTAATGTTATTGCTAATGCATCAATGCCTGTTCTTAGAACAGGATCAGAGTTTGGTGTTCCTGCTACTGCATCATCTGCAGGACTAGATGCTCCTTCAGCACTTCCTTCCCTCAGAGGTGTTCCCTCAACATTATTGCTTACAATATCATTCTCTACAGCTGCTTTAACTGACCCATCAACCAATGAAATACTGGGAATATTGTTCGAGTTTTGAGATTCATTTCTCAGGGAGTCATTCACAGGCACAGTGTTAGTATTGCTATCATTGTTTGACTCTTCATTCACAGGCACAGTGTTAGTATTGCTATCATTGTTTGACTCTCTTCTATTGTCTTCAAGCTTTGTTCCATTTGACACATCTTCAGATGCATTCTGCATAATCATCTTCTTTTGTTCATGCAAAGTGGCTGACCCATATACATTAATCTTTGTCTCCTTATCTGTTATTGCTTTTTCATGTACTTTAGTTTCTATTTTAGACACAACAGGTTGTTCAAGATGCTCTTCTGTAGGAATCGTTTCCCGTTTATTCTCACTTTGCATAGACCCTTCACTTTGTTCATCAGTCTCTGCTACAACATAACTCTGAGTAATACTGTCTTTCAGAATGGATGGTGAGTAACTTTGTTCAGGGTGATCACTCTTGGACTCATTTCTATCAACAGTCACAGTGTCTGGTACAACATTTTTGCTATTGATACTGTCATTATCATCAAGGTTTGGTTGAGATTCACTTTTCATTGCAGTGGTTACTTTTCTGTTCCCAACCCTATCATCACTCATTGCTGCACTGTCTAAAGCTGGATACTTCTGTTGGACACTATCCAGAGGATACTCATCATCATAGCCATTCTCCAGTTCTGTGGCATCCGAGGGTTCATTGTCCATCTGTGTGAGGTCATTTCTGGCCTGTGAATTCTTCTTCACCATGTTGCATAGGATCTCTGCCCTACCCCCTTCAAGTTCACTGAGGTAGTCGCTCATATTGGACTCGCTCACATCATCAGACAGCTTGTCCGCATCACCCCCAGCCATCAGACGTTCTGGATTCTGTACAGCGGTACCTTCCTCCTTTGCGCTGGTTCTGAGACAATCCATGGTCTCTGGACCCTTTGCCTCTGGGTCACCACCTTCTTGCTGAACTTCAACAGCAGGGATGTCGACCTGGTTGAAGATACTGTCATCTATCATCATCACAATGCTGTTGAATGGACCAATGGGTCCAGCCTCTTCCACCATACTCTGTGATCTCAGCTGACCTGGTTGTCTGGGATTACATATACAATTGAAAAAAATACAGATATTTATTAGACATAAGAATATCCAAGCCGGTTTAACATTGTTGCATTGAAAAAGTGCAACAATTTACACTATAAAAGTAAAAGTTCAAAAAAGATTTCTACAATTGGTTTTTCTCTAGTAGACCACACTCCATACCTGCCAAATTCCACAGCTAAAATTGAGAATCTCTTAAAGACATCGTTTAACAATGTTAAATCTGAGATGCACGGCCCAACATGTTATCATTGTCTGTGATATGGTGTATTATTGAGGCCCTAAAAAAATTGCGTTTCAAAATGACCATGAAGTGCCTCAAAAAAGTAAAAATCTTTGAGTGACCGGTTTTACCATACTCGTTTTTACCAATTGACTGTAGTGTTATGAAACCGTTTTGATTTTTTAACCAAATTTTGATTTTGATTTCCAGTCATACATATCTTGATAATCAGACTTGTAAAAGTCATGGGGTTCCTGACTGACCTAAAGGTTTATAATTAACATTGCAGCATGAGCTCAATCTAGGATTTTATTTCAGAATCTTAGACAAAGTTACCCAATCCTAATTAGAATGAGTATATTTTGTATGCTTTTCCATGGAAGTTTTCAGAAATAATGGTTCTCTTTGAAATTTGCTAACCTAATCCCATGACTTTCCATGACCATTATATTTGCCATTTGCCAAGACCAGATAATTTGCGTTTTGGTATGGGCTGAGGCCTATTGTCACTTCAAACTGATGGGCTGCCTTAGCCACACGCGGCCCACAAACCATGGACCATGGAAACAGAGAGGAGTTGAAGGCTTTAGTTTTAAGGCTCATAATAAGGGATCATTCAATCCAAAATTATGAGGGATGGCAGATATGGCACTGTTAGCCAATTAATTTCATATGTTTAGAGTGAGTACCTGTAAATACATATTATTTAATACAATAATTCCTATTTAATCTTAGCAATGCCTACATGGAGGGATGGTTGGCTGGGTTATCCCTATCTAAGGACAGTGCTGAGACAATGGAGTTTCTGTGGACGGAACCTTGAGTCTCTGGTCTAGTGTGTAGTGAACTGCCTGTTGTGGACCTCTGGAAGACATCGGGAGGCAGCATGCTCAGTAACTCCTTCTTCCGCTGCAGCAAGAGGGCCTTGTCTGCTGTCTGTCCTCGGTTATCCTCTGATAAAGATAAAAAGTGGATTGACTTTTCGTTTCCCATTTCATTACTTAAAAATCTAGAGGAGCCTTTGTCATTGCACTAATAAACAAATGTGTAAAACATTCTCTTGAACGTGCAATGCTGCATGAATACAGATAAAAGGTGACTTGAGCTAAACAAGTCTATTCAATAACAAGGCAAACACCAAGCACAACACACTAAAAAAATGTGCTATTTCAATCAGTCAGCAGTTCAGGATGTGAAATTTGGTTCCAGCAGTTTACATTAAGTAGCTAGATGGATCTTCGACTGTGAGCAGTTGAAAAATGATGCTCTGCCATGAAGCGATTTTACAAACCAAAAGTCCAAAACAGAAGCAATTTTTCAAATTCAAGTTTGAAATTCATTGTGATTCATTGTAATCCATAAATAGGTTCTCAGAATATCGTGATTACAAGCTATTTTTCATATACACTGTACCTGTATGACCCTTTGATCTTTGACCTCATGACCCTAAAATCTAATCAGTTCATTAGCTCTGATAAATTACATAGATGTCTTGAGTTTGATGGTAATCTGTTCATCGGTTCTTATGATAGTGTGATCGCGAGCTGTATTTGCATACATAATGAGCCCTGCGACCTTGTGACCCCAAAATCTAATCAGTTCAGTTGGTCATACTTGTACCATTTTCGACCTTGATCTGTCCCTGCAAGAGATGTATCTTTGGTATGAATTTGGTGATCCTACTGTACCTCAAAGTTTTAGAAGGTTACTGCATGTACAATGCTTTTCATGGAAAGTTTAATGAACTTTCGATCTTTGACCGTGGTCAGATTTGACCGATTTTCAAACTTGAATTTGGCGATCCTAATTACCTAAAGAAAGTTATTACAAGTACAGGATGACTTTTTTTGCTTTTTCTTTGAAGCATTGATGGGTGCAGCATGATTGCTAGTGACAACCAAAATGAGGACGATAACGACGTTGGATATAGTTGCGCCTGTCTCTCACTCCACTACACAGGTGACACAAAACTCATTCAAGTTCATACCTGTTAGTATTCCTTGGCATTCATCCATTCCAGGTCCATCCATCTTAAATGTGTGCAATGGCTTCAGTCTGGTTTGAGAGATTGAGAGATATCATAATTCAAAGCCATAACTACTTCTTTTTTGCAGCCATCCATGGCTTCAGTATGACAATGCAGAAGGGTAGCAGTGAAAGACCATTACTGGTTAAAGACATACCCAATCAAAACTTCATCACTAAAGAAAAGACAAAAATGATCTTAACATCAATGCAACCACAAACATAATTTTAAATCGTCCTCAACACAAGATCACATTCTTAAAGTTAAAAGACTCCTAATTATTTGTGGACAAATCATTCCTCCCTTCTATAAGTTACACTTTCTACATTAAAACACTGCTTAACAGTATATAAAAAGATGCATTTTATTATAGCAAGAATATAACTATACATTGGGTAAATAGAGCCAACTTAACAGCAAAAAGCTAGTCAATAATTAATGATGCTAAAACATACAATTTCAAGAGCTCTAGCTTCAGACCCAATAATTAAAAAAATTGAATCGATTTATCCCTCTATGTTGACACATAATGGTACCAACGTTAAGCCAATTTTCTCAAATGGAACTCAAGATATCCCAAAATATAATTGAACCCTCTTCCTATAGTGATAGATACTATCACCAAGTTTGAAGTTCATAAATAATAATAATAATACATTTTGATTTATTTAGCGCATAATAATTAACACTTAATTCTCTATGCGCTTTACATTAAAAGAGTACACTTTACAATACATCAACTTATATATATAAGAGGACAAATAACACCACTACATGCCTGCTCATTAACACAAGAATTGTTACACTTCTGTCAGAAAAGGTGTGTCTTTAAGACTCTCTTAAAATCATAAAGGGAAGATGTATTCCTGATCCTTGAGGGCAGAGAATTCCAAAGAGCTGGAGCCGAAACCACTAAAGATCGGTCTCCATAGGTATGCATATTAACCGGGTGTACTGCAAGGAGGTGTTGTGATAATCGAAGTGTCATACTGGATTGTGCTTACAAATTAGGTCTGACATGCAATTGTCTTAAATAACACAATGAGCATTAATGAGCTAATAAGCATGCAAACAATATATGGACTTCATTATCTTTGTTTATCTATAATGCCTAAAAATGGTGCAATGCAACATTGTAAATCACTTTTGAAAGACTAATCATTAATTCAAGAGAATTTAAGACAATTGCATTACTTGGAATGAAGTCCATACATTGTACATATTATGCTAATTATGCTAATTATGATATTTAAGACAATTGTATTTATACTTAAAAATAAAAATTGGTGTCATAAATGAATTCCTTGTCATATAAAACCCTTGAAAAGTCGTATTATGCATGTTTCCTGGCTTCCTGGATTGAGATTAGCAACATTATCACAAATTGAACATTATGCTAATTAGATGATTATGCTAATATGGCTATTAAACAAGTTGCTTAAGGTCGCCAAGCTGGCAACCAAGCTGAATTTACTTCAATAGTATACCCATCTAGAACACAAATCAACACAAAAAGCTTGTACTTATAAACTTTTCCAGGTCATGTAAATGGTATATGGTACCGTCTACTGGACTATATTTAGATATTGCCGGATCTGTCCAATTTTCTGAATGGCCATGAATGCCAACTGACATCTTTTAGTGATGTGAGTTTTTTTTTGTGAAGTTTGAGATATTGGGATAATGCTAAACCTGTAATTTCATACTTTGACCCCTATCACATTTGACCTTTGGTGATACATACTATCACAATGCTTGGAATTTATATTTCACCACTTTTGATGGGAGGAGGCATAAATAGTTTCTCATATAAAGGCTGCTCACAGAGTTGTGAATTCTAAAATGAACATCACGGATCTGTTACAGTACTTTATCCCAATCTTCTTTTCTCTTTGCAGCAAAAACACCCCCAAATAACAGGCATTTTAATTGACCTGCAGACGTGCCAGGAACAATTGTGGAAACTTCAGAAATGTTCTAAGCACCTCTTTTAATAAAATAATCTGCATTACAAAGAAGAATCTAAGAAAATTAATTATAAAAAGAAACAAAAATTAAAAATTGAATGAATTTCCCACAGGAAAAACGGATATTTCCAGACTCAGTTTCTGATGCCAAGATTAAAGGGGAGTGAGAAACAAAATTACGAGATATCAAAAGCTTGCCATTTTGTGATCAGGGCTTTATTGAATAAACTTACTTTCCCTTGAGTAACCTGCCTCCCTTATGACTGGGCGGGGGATCCTGTTGCCTTGCCAGAGCTTGGGTTACCTCATGCAAGGCTAGCATTGTAGATTCCTTCAACTCCTGACCAGGAGACACAGGTCGTTCCTGATAGGGAAAATGAAAGAAATATATTTTACACATTGGCATATAACTTGTACTTAAGAAATGTCTTTAAGGTAGAACACCCTGTATTCATCTATTAATGAGGTGTCGTCGTGGTCTAATGGATAGGTCGCTGGACTGTGTGAATCACATGGTTTGCCACAGCGCTAATGTCCTTTGACAAGATATTAATTTACATAAATGGGGACCTGGTTGGTATTCCTTGAATGCTTGAGTGCCTTATCATGGCAGCTTGACTGAGGCCTGGGGAATAATATGATTGGAGATCCCTCAGTATTAAAGGGCAATCCAACTTTTGTAATAATTTTTTTTTGTATATAAGCAGAAAAATAAGAGAAACAAAATAGTATGGTAGTTTGAAATAAATAGGACAAATAATAAGAAAGTTATGAGTGTTTGAAATATAAGATCACTAAATCTATACGAATCACAAATCAGGTCACTGGATTTTGACGTATTCATCAACAACTTGACCGTATATAAATTTCTGTTTTTATCCTCAGCACCTTCTCTCTCTGGGCATGTCTGGGCATGTCTCAAAATATATTGTAGGTAGCATTTTATCAAAGCTTCTCTAAAATGAAAAGACCCTCCTGGTCCCGAGTCAAACATTTTGAAAAATTGACATTTTAATCTTTTTGTGAGTCCGAACAAAGGGGATAATTGTCATACTGATGAGGATACCTTGGGTGAACAAGCCATATTATTATCATTATTATTATAATGATTATCATGATTATGATGATTATTTTTATCATTATTATTATGAGTTAAGGCAAGCAACAGGCTTCTAATATGTCAAATCTTGCCTTCACAAACTTATGAAGGATCTGTCTTTATTACACAAAACTTTCTTGATGGGGAGTAATATGTCTATCTTTGGATACATAGCAAATATAAATGGAGAAGTACTAATGTATTGTAAGTTTATGTTAAGTCATCTTAGGCCCTGAGCAGAAGAAAACATCTTTTGTTTGAGGTTTCTCATATGACCTGTCGGACTCGAGCAAATGTACATACTATGGGTGTTGAGTTATCCACATTGTGCTTGAATGGCTGTGAGAGTTGGTAGTTAGCCTTGAGGGTTGAGGCCTCTAGCACCATCGGAGCCTGAATGGGAGCAAGCCTCCGCCTCCCTTCATTTGGCGTTGCCTGGTGGGGCCAAAAACGGTTGCCTAGTGACCACAATGATGGAGGACCAGCCAAAAATGCAGAATTTCTTTAAAAGAGCGATAGAAAAAAGAAAGGCAAGGTGATTTAACAGATGTATAATTTAAATAAAACTAGATGGAACTTCCACTGCGTGCAGTCCAAAATGCCTCCGCCATAAACGATTTCACAAACCAAAACAGAAGCAATTTTTCAAATTCAAGTTTAAATGTAATCCATTAACAGGTTCTCAGAATATCGTGATTACAAACTATTTTTCATATACACTGTATGACCCTTTAATCTTTGACCTCATGACCCTAAAATCTAATCAGTTCATTGACTTTGCAAGATAGATACATGTCTTGAGTTTGATGGTAATTTGTCCATCGGGTCTAATGATGTGATCACCAGCTATTTTTGCATATATAATGAGCCCTATGACCTTTGACCTCATGACCCCAAAATTTAATCAGTTCATTGGCTCAGCAAGATACATTCATGTCCTGCGTTTGATGGTAATCTGTTCATCGGTTCTAATGATGTGATCAGGACCTATTTTTGCATACATAATGAGCACTGTGACCTTTGACCTCGTGACCCCAAAATTTGATCAATTCATCGGCTCTGCAAGATACATACATGACCTAAGTTTCAGAAACGCCAAGTTCAAAGATTAGCAATAAGTGACATTTGCATGATTCGGCGCGCGAGCCTATAACACACGTATAAGGTATAGCGTTTTTTCTAAATCTAGCGCGCGCGCTGTGCGTGAGAGCATTTCCAGACCCTCGAAATGCGTGACGTCACGCCTAATGCGTGACATTTGGTAGCTCTGAAGTTTGGCAGGAATCCATCAATCGGTTCTTGAGATAATGCGATCACGAGAACGGGACGTACGGATGGACGGACAACCCGAAAACAAAATGCCTCCGGCTACTTCGTAACGGAGGCATTAAAACATGCCCTTTGAATAAATCTGCACTTGTCCCACTACAGGCGGTGCAGAGCAGTATAATTATCTCACTGATAACATGTTTTGAATATTTAACGGTCATCGAAGCACCCACGTCGCCAAGCTCACTTTTTCACAGAAATTTCCCCCTCTCATATCTCCTTTGTTTGTCAGCGAATTTTGCTCAAAGTATGTAAAATGGTCATATCGAAGTACAAATGAAAAATTGTATTAAATAGTGATCTATTTCTCATGTCTCCGAAAACTACCCTTGGATTATTTTCAAACATATCCGGTGGCATGACTACATATTCATGAGACTTATATTGTACATGTACATAATATGCATATTCATGAGACCTTTACGGAGCTAGTGACGAAATTTTCGCTGTGTCCATGACTTATTTCCGGAGATACAGTGGAAAATAAATGGGGTATTTTTTAGAAATTGAGAGCAGCTACCCTACAAGAAACGTGACGTACACGGCCATCTCACAGACTAGCATACGCATTGACACGAAATTACGTAAACAAGCCAGGGCCAGCATGGACGCACACACACGGCTACATGTAGCTACAGCTGAGGCATGAGCTTGAGGCAGCGTTTATCACGCGTAGTTTACATGTGCTCGCGCTCAAGGCGGCATTTATAGTACTACTGCAGACAATATTTACGAGTACTTACATGTACATGTTTAGCGTCGTGTTTAAGTATTCCGTCTCATTAACAGTAAAGCTTTGAGGTTGATAATGAGTGCAATTAAGTTTTATTTCCGTGATATACATTTGTCATAAATGTTGGAGAAATTTGGAGGTTAATTTAAACATTACAAAAATTACAATCTAGCTACAAAATTGTGTTGAAAACATAAACAAGCCAGGGCTGGCCTGGACACACACACACACACACAGTACAGTACAAAGGCATGAGCTCGAGGCCGCATTTATCACAAGTACTTACCGGTACATGTGCTCAAGGCGGCATTTATAGTACTGCTGCAGAAGATATTCACAAGTATTTACATGTTTAGCGCTGTGTTACTAGTATTCCGTCTTATTTACAGTAAAGCTATGAGGTTGATAATCAGTGTAATTAAGTTTTATTTCCGTAATATACATTTGTTATAAATGTTGGAGAAATTCAGAGGTTAATTCAAACATTGCAAGAATGTATGTACACATAGGCCACAAAATCATGTTGAAAGCCATTTGTACCGATCTACCCCAATAATAATAATAATAATAATAATAATAGCCTAATAGTCCACTCCAAATTTTATTAAACCGAAACGGAAATTCTTTTTGCCCAATTGATCGTGAGCCCGGCAGCCACAGAGCAGCGCCAGATCGACGTTGCTCTATCCCCTTATTGTTGAACGCCAAACTAGCGTACATGTATGAGGTTAATCACCCGTGACGTAATGTGTGGATGACTCGATAGATCGGTGCTCGTATTGAGGTAAGGAACATGCATTCTTTTGGATTATTGACGGACATATCCGGTCGCATGGGTTTGTAAAATTGATATTTCACAGAAATGTTCTTTAATAGTTGTTTAATAACATATTTAAATATCCCCGTCCAGCCGGCCAGCACTGGTCGATTCCATTCAGCAGAAGGGCCGAGCCAGCGGCCCGTTGATTGGTTGAGCACTGTGTGCGTCGGCCAATAGGCCTTGTGCATTAGCCGAACCAGCGGATGAACCAGCGGCCTGTTGATTGGTCGAGCACCGTGCAATATTTCAAAATGCTCTAAATCGTCTCAAATTCATTTTGCATACGTTTCCATTCTAAGCATTTCGCCAAAAAACGCCCACAAGCGCGTTTTCGCACGTACTGTTATTTTGCAACATAAAATCGCCGAATTTTTTCTGTCATCATATTTGGCACATTTTTCCAAGCATTTTAATACCTTGTTCACCTTTTTCTGACCAGTAATAACGCATTGAGCCCCGGCCCCCCCACTCAGGTTTCAAAATGACCGCATGCGTGTTGCCAAAATGTCCGGTAAAGGGGTACTTTTCGTGCAACAA
>JARBES010000053.1:98233-116621 GCA_030265145.1 Strongylocentrotus pallidus
GCAAGTCGATTTTTGCACTCTCGCAAACAATGCCTCCTATTTATCCAAGCGTGAACACATACCACCCAAAATGGTACCAAACGATTTGGGATGAAATACTCTTTCATATGGTGTATAATAATTTACTTTTCATAAATGATTCTTAAAATTGTTAGCATTTTTCTAGGTGTAAAGTTTTTTTTGACTCACACTGTATTCATTAGACCATTTGGAATAATAATACGACAAAAAAAATTGGAAGAGCCAGCTTCTTCCTTATGTTATCTCTTGTTTTGATATTTTCTTATGTATTTCATTGTTTTTTTAACTTATGTATTCCATTGTTTTTGTTGTTTTATTTCATTTCTTACTACATTCACATTTCTTACTACATTCAACTATTTTGACTCCCAAAACAACCACCTAAACTTTAAACAAGACCCAATAACCATTGTTTGATCTACTTTTAGGAAAAATGACATTTCCATATGTTTTGTCGACAAATCACAAAAATAAGTGATTTTCGGGCTGACATGCAAAGACAAAAGGTCATGTGACCTTGTAACTGTAGGTCCGATTTTCATTTTTTTTTTTTAAAGATGCGCAAGACTCAAAAAAAAAATCAGCGAGCGGCGGGGCGCCATCCCTATGCGTTCCCGAACAATCAAAAAAAATCGTGGAGGGGGGGGGGGCATAATGGCCTCCCCGGCCTTATTAGGGTTAACTGAAGACTAGTTATTGGAATAACTTTTCAGTTATGTTAGGTTTGTTGGACTCTTCTTGTATACTGTTCTTTTATCCAGCCATGTTTGCCTTAGAGCAAAACGTAGAAATATGCCAAAATTTAGACATGCATGGATTTTAACTCCCTCAGTTTCCATCGTAAATAATTTTACTCTTCAAAATCTGTTCTGCTAACATACTTTTGAGTGCTTATCACCCACGCTCTCCAGATTTCTTTTGTGTAAAACATGCTGGCGTTCATCAGCCCCCATTCATAATATTATAGTTATGCTGTAAAACATGGATCAAAGCCAGGAGGTCTGTTCACCTCTTATTCAGGAGTGAGGAGTGCCGTTTGGTAAGGCATTATTCCTAAATTCCTCGGAGAGGACTTACGACTGTTGGTACACTGGTTGCTTATGAGCATACACATGTTTTCTTAGTAGTCCACCAAAATAAATCATCAAATCAAACATGTTGATATTATATATATTCATGTTGATCGATGCACTAACTTGTCTTGGTCATGGGCAAGATTATGACAAGCGGCTGGAAGGGCCTGGGGGAGGGGGGGGGGGCAACTGGGTATGTCCACATTTCCTGAAACATCACACAGTATAAAAGAAATAATTATCAATTATTGCACTCAGCACTCCAAATCCTTTTAACTTTCTGCACTACTAAATACTTCCAAAAAAAAGAGGGCCAAAATATCTTTTAAAAAGCACTCTTTTGGCTCAACATGTATATTTCACACACTACATAACCCAAACAAATCGATATCAACTTAAAGGCATTTTAATTATCCATCTTTTGACCACAAATCCATGGTAATTAGAGGTTTTACTTAAAATTTATCTTTAAAACTTGATGTACAAATCAATACCTCAATACACTTATACACGTATATGCATACAGTTAATACACATGTGGGCAAAAATTTCGCTTTTGTGGAAATTAAATCAATAACTATGGGTTGCTATAACTTTTCACTGAAGAAAGATATAAGCCTTTCCTTTACACAGGATATTGTCCTTGTACATGGGCAAATTCCTAAAAAGTTACGAAAAAAGGCGCCTCTCTGATCTTGATAACGTACATTTAAAAAAATGTTTTTTACTTAGATTTGCGATGTTAATTAA
The DNA here is from genome assembly GCA_030265145.1 of Strongylocentrotus pallidus. Classification (NCBI taxonomy): domain Eukaryota; kingdom Metazoa; phylum Echinodermata; class Echinoidea; order Camarodonta; family Strongylocentrotidae; genus Strongylocentrotus; species Strongylocentrotus pallidus. Next base: position 100,078 of record JARBES010000053.1, read on the forward strand.
TTCTAATTCTGTTGAAATTGGTATCAAATTGTAGATAATTTAATTTTCTTTAATATGACACTAAACCTATGGTGGTTCAAGGTTTTCTTAAACATTATTGATAAAATACTATTTTCGTCAAAAAAATACCTCTGAAATAATTATGATAAAATCCTATGTATAAACAAGGTGCGCTTACCTGTGTGGTAGTGGCAGGCAAACCCCTCTTTTCTGACTTTGGCCCTTCACTTAACGTACTTGGCTTAAAGAGGCTTGGAGTAATGGAAATCAGTCAGACACAACTTAGTAAAAACAGGTGTAGAGTTGTCCGGGTCGAATGGATATGTCATTGGACTGTCGATCACAAGGTCCGTGGTTCGAGTCCTGCCGCAGCACTTATGTTATTTGGCAAGACTTTGATCTACATTTGCCACACTCAACCCAGGCGATGTAAATGGGTACCTGGCAGGAATTAATTCCTTGAAATGCTAGAGCGCCATAATGGGAGCTGTGCTAAAGCCAGGGTAATAATTGGGAGCGCCAGGAGTGTCAAGTCTGATAGGACAGATATGAGCGCTATACAAGAACCCACTATTATTATTATTATTATTATTTACAGGTGAATACCTGCGAATAACGCACAATGAATATAGATCCCTCAGTGTTCAATGCAAGGCAGTTTGTACAAAAGACATGAGGAAACCTTTTAAAGTCAACCTAATGTTGCTAGAGATTATTTTGAAAAATAATGCCGTGGGGAAAATTATCTTCATAATCCCTGAAGAATTATTCATTTAAAAAGTTACTTTCAAATAGCAAACATGTGAAATAAATGTCTCCACAGCAATTTAAAAAAAAAATCAGCATGAGGCTGACTGCAGATTTTCTACATGCCTTTGTACACACTACCTAACATTGAACGTTGAGGGGGATACATTCACTGTGCTTTTTTCTCTTTTTCCCTGAGTATTTACCTGTACTTAGTTTTCCATAGTTGTGTCTGACTGGTTATGGTTATCGTAATGATAATTTTGTAGATGTATTCATGTCTTTCTTCAAGCAATATTTTAGGTTATGCAAGGATCAATAGGCTGATATAATACAAATGATTTGAAAAATGCCTCTTGGTATATAGATGGGCTTAGCAGCATTTCTTTAAATATGACCCCTGAGAAACATACAATATATTCAATTTAGTTCTAGGATACAGTAACTTTTAAAAACAGATAAAAGGATACTACAAACGTTCTTTGAAAATTTACAGCTTTTTCTACGATTTGTAAATATAAAATTGCTATACATGTATGAATAAAAAAATTACAGTACAGTTTCAATTCATCAATACTCACTGTCACGTGCCAGAGGTTCCCTGTGCCTGAATATAAACTCTTGAAGGAAAGCAAAACCAAACTGTCTGTTTAACAGAGAACTGAAGGCAAGAAGAGATTAGAAGTATAAAGTTAAACAAAGTTTATCAACTGAAATACAATAACAGCTGATGCCATCAGCATTCAAATGCAAGTAACATGGTAAATATATGGTTGACGCCAAAATAATGAATCATTGGCAAAATTAAAGCAATATGTACCAATTTACATGATTGCGTAAATTTAGAATTATTAGAACTATAAGGATATATACTTTTGGAAATGTTATAGATGGTATGTGAAGCACTTTATTGAAAAATGCAACCTCATCACTTTTCACACCGGACTGTCGATTAAGATAATACACTGGTATCACTAGACCCTGAATTCTTTCAAAAGTTTTTTCCCCCTCTCTTTCCTAAAGAAATAGTTATTATTATTACAATCATCATATTATTGAAACAACGAGGATGGTGTGCGTCTGTTTTGATCTTTTATACATTAATAATGACCTTTGACCCAATACTTCTTTCATACACCATTCCACTATTTCAATTCTTTTCTAGTATTTTCTCCTGAGCAGCCAGTCGATTAACAATTGACTTGAAAAGCTTTGTACAGAAACGGTGGCCTGAATAGTGAACTAATGAAATCCAAATAATCTTTTCACACAAACACGTAAACATTTCATACAGATAATTCACAGGTGACACCACTTGCCCAGTATTCGGTCTGTTATACTTGCAATAGTTTATTAATACAAAATGCTATAACTTTTACAATTTTTATTTTTTTATTTTTTTATTTTGTTTATTGAAATATATTTATTCAGGATAACAAGAATCAGAAATACATTGTAAATACAAAATCTGTTTTACATCATGGTCGTGAACAGGATAAACATGTAGTACACGGATATATAATTAATGAATATCACCAAAGCTAACAAGCAATGGTAAGAACAGTATAAAACTAACATTTAAGAATAATACGCATTAAAATTAGTACCAAAAAAGACTTGTACCGGTATTCAAAAAATATGTTCAAAATGTACTGAGTATTTGCATAGTCTCATTCCTTTACTTAATAATTCCAAATATACAGCAGACTACGCCATACTTACCTACCGGTATACCATTAATGCTATTCCCTTACTTTACCCACTTTTTACCAGCAAAGGTTTATTTCTCCTTAGAGAAAAACACAAATAAGAGTCTGTAAACACAGACTCAGACTTTTTGTGACGTCATACTCCGTCTGAGACAATGTAGGAAACCCCAACGTTCAGTGTTTTATATAACGCCCAGCGCCTCGTATCACTTCCTCTTTCCTTTGACGGCGCTTGCTGAGAGTACATACTAAATGTAAGCAGTTATGTTAGGGTTGTCGGATTCTTCTTGTATACCGTTCTTTTATCCAGCAGTGTTTGCAACAAAGCAAAAAGGAGAAATATACCAAAATTTAGACATGAATGGATTTTGAACTCCCTCAGTTTCCATTGTAATTTTACTTCATTCCGCTAATATGCTTCTTTTTACATTGCTTTTTGAAAAAACTGCTATTCAGTCATCCGTGGCAGCAGAGGTATGAATGAAGGATCATTATACAGAATATTATTTACTCTTTAAAGGGATCCGATAACTTTGTCTCAGATTCTGAAACAAAATCCTGGATTTAGGTCATGCTGCAATGATAATTATAAACCTTTATGTCAGTCAGGAACCCCATGACTTTTACAGGCCAATCGCCTGTCTGTTTATCAAGATATTTATGATTGGAATTACAAATTTTGAAAACCGTTTACCAAACGGTTTTCATAACACTACAGTCTATTGGGGAAAACGAGTATTGTAAAACCGGTCACTCAAAGATTTTTACTCTTTTGAGGCACTTCTCGATCATTTTGAAGCGCAATTTTGTTTAGCGCTTCAATATTACACCATATCACAGACACTGATTTATCAGATTTATCTTTGTTAAATGATGCCTTTAAAATTACCGAGGGTTACACAGGTCATATCTTTTTTAATGGAATTTGCCGAAGTTGAATATACTTTTTGTTTAAATGCACTGAATAATGTTTTTTATCCATCTATGTAGGCGTGCGTGTGCTCGAGTGTGCGCTCATTTACCTGTGTGTGGTTGCGTGTATTCTTTATGGACGTATATCAAGAAATATGATGATGACATCTAATACAGACTCAAGTTTCAATCCTGGGTCCGATAAGAGTCAGTTTATAGGCTAACACGTAACACGGACATGAACGCTAGACCAACTAGCAATTCCCTAAAAAGTGGTAGGTTCATATTGGTTTGTCTTTCAAGGGAAGGTTCATTTTCCCTTTTTCATTGAAAGTGTTCAAATCAATTTGAAATTGTTGTTGGAATATACAAATATAAAAGGAATAATGCCCCTCAGACTAAGTCTGTGTGTTTGGTGGAAAAGGGGTTTCTGTTGTCATTCGAAGAAGGAAACTTGTGGTATAATAAAGTCGGAAAACACGTTTTGACAGAATTTAGAATAAAAGTTATGAGATCCATGTAATACTGGTCCGTATTCCCAAGGTTGTGTATTTCACATCATATATACTGTAGTGTAATAAATAATTTAATTTATGACAAAATCAGACCTAAGTGTGATTGTAAGAGATTTTACAAATCAAATAGACCTTGCGATATTCGCCGGTAGGTGTTATTTGCGTGAATAACTTAAAAGCAGAGTTTATGAACAAAAAGACAACCTGATAGAGAAGTAGATTAGAGGAGCATCATAACATCCATAAAAGTTTATAATGTTTTATAATAAATTATTTCAATCACTATTCCCTGAATGCCTCAAGTACTTTTTTTATATGTATGTACATCGTTAAACTTTGAGTTAAAATAGTATTTAAAGTGAAAGCTGTCTTTCATTTTGTGTAAATTGGGATGTTTGTGTATCTTTACAATAATTTTAAGAACTTGATCGCAAATGAATGTTAAATTTTGAGCGTTTGTGCGTACTTTTAAAATGTATAAATCCAATTTGCCTCCTTTTGGAGTAAAATTTGAAGAGAATGAATCGACTAACCATTTACATGATTTCCTAAATATAAAGTATATATAAGCAAAAAGATACATACCAGGAAATGTTATTAATTGTATTTGAAGCAATTCATTGAAAATTGTAACCTCCTCACTTTTCACACCGGACTGTTGATTAAGATAAGTCTGGTATCACAAGACCCTGAATTCTTTCAAAAGTTTTTCCCCCTCTCTTTCCTAAATAAATAGTTATTGTTATTACTAATATCATATAATTGAAACATAGAGGGTGGTGTGTGTCTGTTTTGATTTTAAACGTGAGGAACAACATATTATTTGTATAATGACCTTTGACCCAATAGTTCTTTCATACGTCATTCCATTATTTCAATTATTTTCAATTCTTTTCTGCGCAGCCAACCGAATAACAGTACTCTTGAAAGGCTTTGTATAGAAATAGTGGCCTGAATAGTGAACAATTGAAATCTATAGCTGCTAAAATAGTTTCCCATCAGCTGAGAAAAACAGGGAAACATCAAAAACATGATTATGTCTTTTTTTATATACTATGGTAGTTGAACATTGCTAATTTTATTGCCTTTCATTGTGGAAACAGAGAAGAACGTATCGGCTAGTCAAATATTGTTTTGCCAGATACTATGCAGGATGGATAAACAAATTAGCTTCGCTTTGATGTAGACATGTCAGAGGTTTATAGTTGAATATATTTCAATTCATTTAGGTATACACAAAATCATTTCGGGCTAGCTGTGAGCCAGTGAATGGAAATAGATCTTTTGGTTGTTTGTATAAAGCTTGCTGTTGGCTTTCATTCCTTATTTCAATAAAAAGAGATTAAAAAAATGCACATTATAGGAGAAAGGTTCCTACGGAAATAGTAAATAAAACTGTAACTATAAACATGAACTGAGAGTAGGGATTCAGTAATGAAGTGAATGTTTCAACACGGGTATTCGGTATATATATGGATAACTACTAGTGTCCATAGAACAAACAAGTTATAAAAACATTCAAATACAAATCACACTGACAAATAATAATGAATTACTAATCATATTTAATTTTTTAAGTCTGGTTAAGTAAAGCCTACAGCACATGTGTTCATTCAGGTTGATTTCAGTAGAATGCATTTGAAGTATGTTAATAAATGAAAGTTAAAACTCTTTAAAAGGAGAAAAAAAATGGCACACAGGTTCAATTTTTATTTTTTATCTATTTTTTAATGGTAATAAATCGTAATTAGTCAGCGCGGCCGAGCCATACTTTTGGGACACTTAAGATAGTATATTATTTAATTCATTGCCAAGTACAATTTTCACAAAAAGAGAAATATATCAATATTGACACACCGATAACAAATGGCATAGCGTGATTCATCCCAGTGAGGGGCCCTGCAACTATACGATTGGAAGGGGGGAGGGGGCACCAGTTTTACTCGAAAAATGAAATGTGATTGTACAAGGTTAATACAATTTTTAAAAATTGGGGTTTTGCGAGAGGTGGTCCATTCGTCTTCTTTCCTCGTCCTTTTCTCCTTCCCCCTTTTCTTTAATCACTTCTTGTTTCATATTTTTGTAATGCCCTTTTCACTACTTGACGTGTGTGTGTGGGGGTGGCACAGCAGAAGGGGTTCTGGGGAAATGGGGGTGGGTGCAATGAGCACAGTCATTGATACAGATCGATTCTCTTATTTGCTTCACTATCTGCATGACATCCATTTCACCACATAATGCATTTCATCTAGCTTTAAGTTATATACTCTAAAGAATATCTATTATCCAGATATCTCATATTACCTTCTAACGTAGAATCAGCTTCAAATCTACTCATACCTACTCATTTCAATCGATAAATATATAACATGACTGATTATGTCAAACATACAGGTTAACAAGGAATTTCCATTTGAGGAAAGAATATAAAAAGAAGAAAATAACCAATTATAATGATTTTTTTTAAATTGAATTAACAGCAAAATGGGTGACAACGCCGACGACGTTTTCGACATATTTTTGAACAAGATAGCTGAGGATCTCGACGAGAAAGAAGTCTACAATCTAGGAAAGGCACTAGGATTCACACGTGCAAGTGTCACTCTCTACAATGAAGAAAACGCGCGCAAAGTCAACCACATGGGCACATGGAAAATGCTTCAAGAGTGGCTGAAACAACAACCAAAAGCTACCGGTACGCAAAAGAAAACCTTAAAAGCAGCCCTACAGAAAGCCAAACTTACCCGCTGGGTAGATGAATACTTGTCTGCTGATGATATGGGTATGTAACAATGTTGAAGTGTCAGTTGATACTATTTTGTAAGTGCGTACCGATTAATCTACTCACTTTAGCACTGTTAAAATTGAGAATAAAATCGCAACTGTACATTGTCATAAATCAGTGATAATAGGATCCAAGTTATAGTCAATTCCAAGCGTTATGGAAAGACGTGTCCAGAGCATTATGTCTATTTTTATTTAAAATATCATAGAAATTTTCATAAAAATCTTTCAATTAATGATATGATATATACTAATATGAGATACTATCAGATTACAAAATACTTCTTATCACCTTCAAATGCATCCACGGTCTGGCTCCTCCCTACCTTTCTCAAATCATAACTACCAGGCCACCATCCCGCGCTACTCCCTTTGCTCCTCTCAATGCATCATGTTGAACCATCCATCTCCCAAGAGGCTACCAACACTTGGTGACATAGCCTTCACAACTGCTGCTTCCAAACTGTGGAATAACCTACCCATAATCTCTTTGTAACCAACAGTCTGTCAATACCTTCAAAAAATATCTCGAAACTCGAAACTTGTTAACAATATAACTGTAAAGCGCATGTGAACATGTACATGGGAAATGCGCTATATGAATACATTATTATTATTATTAACATTTGGGGTTTCGTGTTAACCATTCGTAAAATTTATGAACCTGTGGATTTCATATACTTTGTTACGGAATGACATAAAAGGTCAATTTTTGTCTTTCCGTAACAAAGCTATTGAAAATACAATATTTTATACATTTTTCAATAGGAAACTTAGCTGTTGTGAAAGTTTCTCATAGAAGTTTATATGTATAGTATCATTAATTTGTACATGTTTGTTAATATCTCCCTAATATTTTTTTTCAAAATTGAAAATTCTCTGAAAATGTTTATAATTGGCCTGATATATTGAATATTCGTTGGCATCATAATGCACATTTATTTCAAAGCACTCTTCATTACCGGTTTCATAAATCCAAGGCTACGCTATACCAGATAGGCCTTTGAAAAAATAAGGTTCGTCTCTGAAAACGTACACTATGTTCTCTATAGGGGGGATTTTACTTGCATCCGTTTTGTTTTAATCTCCATATTTTGCATAATTCTATCGATTTCTATATTGACTTCCAAGATGTGGGAAGGACCGAATGTGATATCCTTGAAACTCTCATAATCAGCAAGTTTAACTCTGCATTTTGAAAATAAATACATTCTTTTATATTTTATTTTGAACATTTTCCCAATCTTTGTGAAGATAATAATTTGATATCATGGAAAAGCTGGAACTCAAACTACATGCAGTGCTGCCTAGATTAATAACTACAATTATTAAGTACGTTTTCCTCATGGATGAATGAATGAACATTTGACTAATATTATTACACTTTCCTTGATCAACTCTTAAAGTGAAAAGGAAAAATTGTGTTTAGAATGTATTAGCTACCTAAGTAAATCCTGATTTCCGCTATTTTTCAATTCAAAGAGCAACACCCGAGACCAGCTCTGCCAGCTTCAACGGGGCAAGGTGCAAGCTCCCAGTATCAGGAGAGGTATGTAGTATACCAAATCACATACAATCTTATATGACTGTTTCTAAAATTGTATAGGAGTAGTGTTCATGGCTCAGCTTCAATCCATTCATAACCTTCTAGTATTGCCTTAATAGTTATCATATGATTTTTAGTATGTATACGTCTGGATCCTGCTGAGTATCGTCATAGAAGTAGAAGTAGAAGTCTGATAATGATTTTGACAGTCTTAGTATTGTTTCCTAATCATACATCTCCATGTACTCAAAAATTCACAATGAATTTCACATAACCATAAATGGGTCGGTAGAGCACAGCCATAAAGCATACTGTTGTGATGCTGCACTGACCAACCCTTCTTCAACCTGCTCACATTTCAAACTTTATTTTGAATGTTGAGTTACTCAGATAATAAGAAATTTTTGATTTGCACGTTCATAAGTGGACTGCGACGTATGCGGTCATTTTTAAGCAGGGTTGACGGAGGCACGCTGACTGTTGTTCGTTACCTTTTCGATTTTACACAACTACGACGCTCGCTTAGTGAGCGCGAAACTCGATCGAATAGCTAAAGATATTTCACCGAATTCGGTGCATGGCACTGTTCTCAAAAATTATGCTGCAACAGATTAGTGTTGCATAAATAAAATGTGTTCATTTTATGATTATTCTGCTTAGCGCGAAATTCGATCGAAAAGCTAAAGATTCAACACACCAAATTCGGTGCATGGGACTGATCTCTAAAATGATGCTGCAACAGATTGGCAATGCCCAAATAAAATATGTTCATATTATGAATTATTCTGCAACAATTTTGATTTAAGGGAAATTACAGACACGAAAATGTGTTAATTTAAGAGAATTCACGCTTCCACCACTCTCCGGTTGTAGAATTAGGTCAATTGGGTCCCTTTTTTGACTTCAATGTGATGTTTCGTGCCTACAAAAGATTGCTCACGAACATGTCTCGTCACAGTTTGCAAACGACGGCAAAACAAGGGCGAACGCGTTCGAGAATTCTGCTACGAACAATGAGCTCGTCGATGCGCATGCACACTGCTTCAAAAGTGACCGCATACGTCGCAGTCCACTAGTGAACGTGCAAATCGAAAAGTCCCTAATGAAAATAACAGTTACATTCTTTGTACAATAAATCTAGCTTTCAAATGCATTTGTTGATATAAAAGGACCGCATTGCAGTGGCGTCATCGGTTCATAACATGTTTGTTTAAGCTGTCATAAGGTAGCTAATTCTTCTACTTCTACTACTACTACTACTACAAAAAAAAACACGTAATATCTGAAATGATGACGTGAAATTTGAGATACCGATGACACGGTAGGTCTCATTAGTCAGAATGAGGTAAACTTTCTTGTGTGAAGTCCACCATTTCGAGCAGTTGCGCAAAGTAAATTTTCTTCAATTAAATATTTTCAAAAAAAAAAAAAAAGATTATTGATTTTCGGACCCCAAACGCTCAGATGTATTGCCCACGAAGATAAAGCAAGAAGACATAGATTTTGTTGAATCTTGATAAGTACTTACAATAAGCACAGTAGTAAAGTCATGTTTTCAAAGTCCCGACAAAGAATGTATGTTCCTCGGAAAATTGATATATGGTCCATTCATATATGAAGTCGCCTGAAATCATACAAATATCCAAGACTGAGATAAAGGGCCAGTGTATAAGAATCTAAAATGAATATTTGAAAATATGACATAAACCACATCAAGTGGATAGTCCATGAGATTGTCCGCTTGGAGAAATCGATTAAATTAATACCTTATGGATAAGCTATGCAAGGGGATAAGGAAAAACCTTTGGAATTTAATGGTAGATATCTACACAAAATTATTTTACATACTAAGGTACTAATTGATCTGAATGGTTATTTGAGTTTTTATGATCTTAATTTCAAATCAAATTTTGAGGAATATAAGACAACGTTGCATATGTGAAATCGTAGGTCTTCACCTTATTTGGAAAGGGAACCATTATTAAGTTTCTTGCTAAACCAAAATTGATTTAGTTACTTTGTAATTTCCAGATCTCCCTTTATCATTCTTTTAGAATTTCAGAAAGTGCTCTTTTAATTTATATAGGGTAATAGAAAGGACACAACTTTGATGTTCTTTGCTTTACAATGAATATAAAGAAGGAGGAAATAAAATGCCTCATCTATAATAATTATAATAATAATAATAATTAACTGTTTTTGTATAGCGCATAACACATAGTATTAAAACATGTCCCTAAGCGCCCTAGAGAAAAACACAACAGAATACAAAGACAAGACGTATTGGGTAACAGACAAAATGGATGAATTAAATGTTAAATAATTGCGTCTTTAAAGCAATCTTAAACGTAACAATGGAGTCAATGTTTTTTTTTTAGATTTTCCGGGAGATTGTTCCATGAAGTTGAAGCAGTGTGAGCGAAGCTGCGTTCACCATATGACCTGGTCATCACTGGTGGAATAACAAACAATTTTTTCTTATTAGAACAAAGATTTCTAGAAGGTGTGTACAATGTTAATAGCTCTATCAAATAAGGAGGCACAAAATCATAAAAACGTTCATAAGCTAACAACAATATTTTTTGAATAAAATGCGAGAGTGAATGGGTAGCCAGTGTAAGTCTGCACTTGACGAGCCGAAATCCCGGAAAGGAGGCTATTACAAAAATCAAGATGACACGCCACAAAAGCATGAATCAAGCGTTCAGTAGTGTGTTTATCTATCAGAATAGTATAACTATTCAGTATAAACGATAAATCTATTATCGTTTAACCATGCAATGAGAGTTACTAGGATAAAGAGATACTTTGATGAGGGAAACAAAAGTAAATTGAAAATGTTTTCTGCACAATCTCTGAGACATATGGTAGGTGATGGGTTTTTCAGCGGCAATCTCTCCTCTGTTACATTTAATTATAAATTAATTGAATTTAAGGAAATTATTTCACAATAATTTTGCCTGATTTGTCATATATATTGGTCGACGGAAGACATCTCAATATTAGATATTTTAATTCTGATATTATTATTGTATTATTATTTATTTGACCAATTGGAAAAAACATACAGTGAGTATAACAATCAGATAATACATAGAGATTTTATAATACATGCAAACAGTTTTAGGAAAGTGTAGAGGAGAGAGAGAAGGATACAATCTGCTGGTCAGGGGTGACAAAGATTACTGGAAAGCATGCCACCCCAATATGATATGATATATATAAGGATATTTTGGATATTGATGGTTCATTTATGTTGTTGGTAGATCGATTCCAAAGTTAAGTTTTTGTCAGATTAATTTATTTTATACTATTCAGAGTTATTTCTGCATTACCTAGTAGCTGGAAACATATTTTGAAACATGGACATTTTTAAAAAGAATGTTTTTCGCTAAATTGTGTTGATACTTTATTGATTGATTACTGTAAACTTAAAAAGGATATCAAATTTGTGTACAATAGTTTTTTGAAAGAATTGTCAGTGAATATCTCAGATACAAATCAAAAAGATAAATGTCAAAGTGATTTACAATTTCACTAATTTGGAAATCCAGTATTAACGTTATTTTATAGGTCATCAATAGATAATAAAATGAGAAATTTCCAATTTAAACTTATTTAATAGAAAAAATTGCAACACATTTTTTTTCTTTATAAAATTATAATAGGTGCAAGTACTTCATTGTTACTCATACTACTTTACTGAAATAATCCCACATCATGGTTCTTCCCTTCAATAAAATATTCAGTTCAGAATCCTTAATATATTTGTCCTTACTAGAAATTATTAAATTACTAAATTTGTTTTAAAAAGTTATGTTACATTAACATGTACTTTAAAGAACAAGAAATAAATAATACTTTTATGATTCTTTTATGACTACATTAAAAAAATTTGCCTTATGCAATCACAGGAGCAATTACTTTCTTTCAGTAATATATATTTTTTTTTTGTAAATATTGTTCCAGCAGAGAACTCGCCAGTACAGCTACAGAGAACTTGCCAGTACAGCTACAAAGCCATGTCACAGTAAGGACCACCATTTCGGCTTATTTTGAATCATTGGGTCACCACGTCTGGTCAATTGGTCGCGTTACACGACCTATCGTGAAATGAAAGCGGAAGATGACGCAACTTTTCATAGATTTACAGTAGGGTTTTTACAAAATGTCTGGTAGATTGAACTAGATCATTTGAAGATAACAGGGATTTATTTCATAAACACTACCCCTGACATTTCGTGAAAAAGGGCATGTTTTCACAAAAGGTCGTGTAACGCAAGTACGCAACCACCCGACCAGACACGATGACCCGATGATTCAAAGTGAGCCACCATTTCACATGTTTGTTTCGCGAGTAGGCCTAGTGAATATGCAACAAGCGTAGAAGTATACGCCTGGTACCTACTTCTTCTATACGAGGGACCATTGGCATGACGTAGGATATGGTATGGGATTGCAGCTGTACTCTTCATCGCCTTACGTAATAGTGTAAACTGCAGAAAATGTATATTATACTTCTTTTAAGATATTTTCATGTCCAAAAATTACTCATAATTTAAATGAAGACCAACATGAAGGTTTGAACAAAGCAAAATGACCAAAATTGGCAAAATAATTTTAGCTCTGAAAACTCTTTCTCTTTCTCTTTCTCCCTTCCTCTCTCCAGTATGCTTATCTCTCTCTCTCTATCGCCCCTTCAAGGGCGCTTCTTCGGCAGGGGATTACATTGTGCGCAGCGCTTGTGTTTACTTTAGGCAATCTCAGGAGTCTAGAAGTGGTTAAAGTCAAATCGGGGTTTCAATTTTAAATGAGAGATTTTCGTAATGCTTTTGTTTATGTCAGGTTTTAGTTATGCTTTATAGTCTCTATAATTATTATATTCTAAAGTTAATTTTAATTTTCCATAGAAATCTATGTCGAACTACATTAGTTTTAATTGTGTTTGTGCCTGCCCAATGTTAAAGCTAATCTGACTTTACTCATCTGTTTTCTGTTTTTTTTCTCTCTCAATTCAGGAGACTTCGGAACCCCCGTCAGTATTCATTTCGTACCAACATGACAAGCAGCCTGAGATCAAGAGACTGTTCTCACGTCTCACTGGTCTAGGATACCACTGCTGGTTGGACATCAATCAGATAGGTGGTGGGGATGTACTCTACTCTGAGATTGAAAAGGGAGTGAAAAATGCTAAGGTATATAGACCTACAATATCAGTATCAAGCATCATTGACAGTGAACGAAAGAGACCATAGGTGGAAACTTTGTTATGACGTATTCATTTCCCCTTTTAGTAATATTTTTGTTAGCGCAAGAGTAGGTAACATCATTTTTGTCTGATCTCCTGATCGACCGCTTCCAAAGTAATCCAAACTATCCACTCCAAACGATTCACATGTACAATAATTGACAATTTCATGAAGGTTTTCAAACTTTCAATACAACGTGGATACACTTGGTGGACAGTAATTATGGTACAACACAGGATCAAGCGATACTTGGTCACTGTGAAGTTCCTGTGCAAAGTGAATGCATATCTTCAATTTTAGACCAAACATAAAACTGAACCTAACCCTAAACATAAAACTAAATTAAAACCAACTTGCAACCCCATGCCTATCCCCCATAATGCCTACCACGCAATTATTGGAGGTTCAAGGTGTTTCATTTTATTAAATTTAAGAATAAAAGAATTCAAAAAAACATTGTAAGAGCTTATATCCACACAGCATATTTTGAAACATTTTAAAGAAATCCATTTAAATTTGTCTGTCAAACAGGTCGTCATTTCTTGTGTGACCCCAAAGTATGTACTCTCCAAAAACTGCAAACGAGAAGTGAGTCTCTCGGACGCGCTTGAAAAACCCATTATTCCTCTGCTGCTTGAAAAGATTTCGTGGCCGCCAGAAGGACCAATGAGCATGCACTTCACCGAGCTTTTTTACATCAATTTTGCAAAAGAGACGACCCAGGCCATGTTCGAGGGTAAAAAGTTCGATGAACTCATCGAGATGATTAATAAGTATACGCAGCCGATGATTGAGATTATGCCTGCTACTGAGGAGAGAAATGTTGATGAGCATCTGCAAACAGCTATGCCACAAGCAGAAGGTAAGCATCAAGAATGTCAGCTACACGACTGTTTCAGTGAACTCTTGAGACTCTGTTCGTTAAACGTAACCATCTACATTTAAAGAAATATAAAAGTAGAAAGAAATTATTTTGGCCCGTACAACCAAACCTCATATCTTTATTTGACATTCCGTGCGTTAACTATTAGTAAAGGAATATGAAAACATGGACAAACATAAAATATCGCGCCCGGAAACAACATTGGTTTTTTTTCAAGGGTACTACGTATGCACGTTGTGACTGCATTTGAGGGCAAAGAAAGTAAACAATAGACATAGGTCTCTACAGGAGAATTTTTGAATATTTTTTTTTTTTTGCTTCAGGTGTTCCGTTCGTTTCACTCCGTAAAAACTGTTTCAAGACATAAATAAAAGCATCATTGATATAGGTGGATAATAAAATCAGTTAAACCAAACATCAGCTACACTACTTCTGTATTTAGCGTGTACATTTGGGTGAACTACTGATAATAAATATGGATATAACAATTCTCCTCTCAAGGCAGTAATACTTGAAATGTTAAGACTTTCTGACATTTTCTAGAAACCCAGACTCAGAGCTAAATTAAAATTTCTTGTCATAAATATCTAGATAAATGAAATATCAAACAGCTTGACATAAATCACATTATGGAGCAATGGTATTTGATGAATATCATTAATTTCAAAACCTGTTATGTAAATATATGTAAAACTTAGCAATCAGAAAGTTTAAAAACCTATCTCCAATTTCCATTAAAAGAACTACGCGCCGGTAGGCGTATTATAGGAACGATTGACACTTTTGATCGTAAGTAACTCTAAACGCTTTTTAGCATTCCTCATTATAAAGTTGAAGTATGTCAAATTTAATTGGAGAAACTTTGGCTATTTCTTTGAATTTAAATTTTGCTCAGAATAATTCAATTAGATTTCACAAATTTGAAAAATCAAGGCAAAAATATAAGGTGGTTATCAACAATTAATTCAGAACAAAGTGATTACAATTCTACATTGCGGATGAAATTTCAGAGAACTTTTTTGAACCGAGAGCTTGAGAGTCATGAATCAATATTGACACTGGCTAACAGCAAAAGGTTAATTGGTCCAAACCTGATATGAAAAACTTAAGAAGACATTCTCTTGAAGTGCATGCACGCAGCAATTGCGTAACTATAGGAGATATGAGGAAAAATGCCCCAACAATTGTGCAAAATAAGGAATTAAGAAAGAAAAATCAAAGGGGGAAATGGAGCTTGACAAGAAAATGCTATAATTTTCTACGCCACTTTTCCCGCTCCACGAACACTCCCCTCATCAATATCCATGTCAATTTGCATTTTATTCACCGATATGACAGGTGCAGCCCCTGCTGCGTACAGACATGATTCAATGGCTAAGCAATGGCATCGTTCCTCCTAGGCTCCAGGATCAAAACCATGTCGATCAGCTATATTATTGCCCTTTTTTGAGGCATAAATCATCATTACTATCAGTTATGACTTAAGGGCGTAGGTCCCCTAGTTGATTAGCATAGTAGCACACACATGCTTTAGCAGCCATGCAAACCAAACACTCACAATTTTTTATTCAATAAAATCTGAGAATGTATACTTTTATCTAAATCTATAAGGAATAAATCATTGTCAAAATCATTCCATAAATTGGCCGGGGTAAAAATAATTATTCCACCATTATGACCAACAGTGTATGTAGTGAAAATTGGGATTAGCACATTCCAAAAAGTTGTCTTTGAACTGGGATGGTATTCTGAAAAATATGTTAGCATGAAAAGTGTATTAGCTGATATTCATTATTGGTATTCTGAAAACAATGTCAAGTCCAAAACTGTGTGAACAGAGTTGTGGGCCCGAAGATGCAGCATGCATAATCTTACACAACATACGTGGCGGCAGAGCATGTACTTTTCATCAAGTTGGATCCAGTAAATAACAAGCTGCTGATTTCGAAACTTCACAGTATCCACTTGAAATGCCCTCACATTCAAAATATGACAAGAAATAGCTGACTTGATTGGACCAAACAGTTAATTATTCCCTGTACTTATACAGTACATTCACCCATTTCTGTGTGCAGCTCACATGCTTTTCATCAAGTTGGATCCAGTAAATGTCAAGTTGTGACCCGGCACCACAAAACCAACAAAAAGTCGCAACCAGCGATTCTCCGTAATCAGCTAAAATGTCAATTTAGGTGAAAA
>JARBES010000053.1:601407-613970 GCA_030265145.1 Strongylocentrotus pallidus
TCACCTGGGTTGAGTGTGACAAATGTAGATCAATGTCTTGCCAAAGGACATTAGTGCCGCGGCGGGACTCGAACCGCAGACCTTGCGATATGACTTCAAACAGGAAAGGATGGGTTAGTGGGGATGCAGGACTGGTAGACTTCTTATGAATAATGTTCGGGTGGGGTTCCACTTCCATCACTCTTCCGAAAGTGGAGAATATTCCATGCATGCAAAAGTTTCTGGTTGTAGAGTAGTTTGCTTCTCAAATCTACTAAATGTTTATTCATTTAAAACAAGTTGAGTTCTATGTATCATTATGACATCTGAAAAATTTATGTTCATTTTTTCAACATAGTTGAGGAGTGTGAACCTCCCTGTCTTAACGGTGGAGAATGCATCGCCCAAGAATGTCTATGCCCATACCCTTTCACTGGACCAATGTGCGGACAGCTGGGTAAGTTGCACAAGCCTTTGTATACTCTTCCTTGAACTACCATATGATACTTCTGGTACTACTACTACTATTACTGCTACTACTACGACTACCACTATTGATAATGATAATAATGAGGGTAATAATATGAATGATCAAGTCTGCATCGACATGTATTAGCATTCCTGATTTGAATAAAGATTGATGAGGTTATAAAAAGCTTGGCAAACTTAATAATACTTCCTACCTTTTGGCATATACATAGCAAACAAAATAGAATGATCATTATGGGAATTTGGAGATTTTTTAGTGAATTTTGATCGGTAAAGTTCCACATTCTTAAAGATGCCGAAGTCAAGCGGTTGTAGCACTTGACTTGAAATTCAAAGGTCATGGGTTCAATCCCCGACAAGGCATTAATATCTAAATAGCAAGGCATTAATCGACATTTGCCACTCTATACCCTGGAGAGAAATGGGGAACTCGTAGGATGACAAAAGCCTTTTTCTTAGTAATCGCCTATACCTTCATGGTGAACTATAATGATAGGAATACTCCCCAGGGAGTGGAGATGGTCACATTGTGTGTGAACGAATCTGATGACTGAGGTTATATTATCTGTAAAGTGCTTAGAGATGATATTGTGTACTAAGCGCTACAGTCAAACCTGTTTTGGCGACCACCTGTATAGGAAGACCACTTGTTTCCAAAGATCACATTTTTTGTTTACCTTGAAAATGCCGATAAATACCACTGTTCTTGTCCCCCTTGGGTGGTCTTTATGGACAGATTTCACTGTATATGAATCAAGATTATGATGATTCCGGCATCTGAACTTATGTTTCGTCTCGGCTGAAACGTACTATCCAATGTTTAAAATGTTTCCCTCATGCCCTATACAGCCTCCATGAGGAGATGCTTGAGACCATGCCTGAATGGAGCCGAGTGTGTAGATGGAGTGTGTAACTGCCTCTATGGATTCACTGGTCCACAATGTAACATGATAGGTAAGATCAATCGCTTCTGAATTGAACTGGCTTGAACTGAATTGAACTGGATTGAACTGGATCAAATAGAATTGAACTGATTTGAATACAATTGAACTGAATTGAACTGTATTGAATAGAATTGAACTGCGCTGGAACTATACGTAATTGAACTGAATTGAGATGAGTGTGTGAATGGTGTGTGAAAGTTAGATTCACTGGTCAACAATATAGCATGACAAATGAGTTTATTTGCTTGTGAAGTAAACTGAACTGAAGTTCCTTGATTTTGACCTCACTTGAATTGAACGTAAGTGCGTTGATCTGACATGAAAAATAATTAACTGAACTGAACTGAATTCAAATTAAATTAGTTAAACTAACTTAATACAACTAAACCAAACAGGAACAAATTGAACTAAAGTGAAAATAATTGAGATGCACTGAATTGGAGAAAAATCATTAAACTTGGTCTGAATGGACAAAGATTGGAATTACACTAAACTTTCGTAAATTAAGTGAAAAGAGTGGAACAAAAAAGATCTAATTATATTTTCTTCTTTTCAGAAGTAAATCTGTTGTTACTCTTTGTAGTATTTGTTTTCACAAAGGGATATTGCTGAACTTTTCAAGAAGAAAACTCTATAAATTTCACAAATCTGGTTGTGACTAATTTTTACATGTGGGTTTTGATGTGTAATCATGAGGCACATCTTATTCAGCATCTCATGTGACCATACACATACATGTACCTGTAGTTATATCCTATGTAAAAGATAAAGGTGAGTTCTGGTTATCCGATTGCAGTGTGAAAGAAAAGGTGTGGAATGGATCAGAAAAAATTGATCATGTAGCATGTAAGTATTGGTGTGGACTGCAACATTCTGGAGTCATCAAAATCACGATAAATGTGGCCCAGTCTTGGTAAAGTAACAAACAATGTACACAGAAAGATGTACATGGGACTACATAAATGATGTCGGGTCTACTAACCTTGATTTCCTAATCTATCTATGCTCATTACTCAGCCTGTATACATTTTCTACCAAAATTGTTTGGCAAATGACATTTATTGTAATCTTGAAGATTCAGTGTAAGTTTGGTTTGATTCTGTGAGAATTCATTTTCTTTTTTTACCAGAACTCACCTTTATCTTTAAATTGTTCTTGTAGATGAAGGTATCGTACGTGTAAGGATCCCTGATCAGGATAATCCAATCCTGGGTGCCGATGTGAGCTATATCTGTGAGGTACCTCAAGATAATCCTTATGGATCACCGATCTGGATTAACCCAGAGGGAGAGATAATCCGAATCATGGGATTAGGTGAGTTGATCTCCTTGTATTCATCTTGCCTTGTCTCTGTCAGTATTTTTGCACATTATATTGAAACATCTCTTTTAACTTTGTTTATGTGCCACTTAAATATAAAGTTGAGTTCTGGTCATGGGTTTGCATCGTAAAACAAACAGTGTGGAATGGATCAGAAAAGGATGATCATGTAGCATTTAAGTATTGGTGTGTAATGCAAGGTTCTGGAGTCATCGAAATGATAAGAAATTTGGCTCAGTCTTGGTAAAGTTACGAGCACTGTACACAGAAATATGTATATGGGACTACACGAACATGACGCAAAAAAATCTGTCCCGATTTTTATGCTCTTACATGCCATATTTAGAATATTAAGGCATTTGAAGAGCTATGCTTTTCAGGGAACGTTTTTCATCTCATGTTCTTCCACATTTGCATAATAACAATGATAACGCTCACAAATTATTTTTCACCTCTTCCCAGAACTCAACCTTCTCTTAAAGTAAGATCCCCTTTGCCTTATTCTTTTATCTGAAAGTTTTTGTTTTGTAGCAAGGTCATTGACTTTTTTGAGATTCTCTGTGCGATGGTATCTTATATTAATAAGAGATTAAAATTTGAATAGGTTT
Source organism: Strongylocentrotus pallidus (assembly GCA_030265145.1). Taxonomy (NCBI): domain Eukaryota; kingdom Metazoa; phylum Echinodermata; class Echinoidea; order Camarodonta; family Strongylocentrotidae; genus Strongylocentrotus; species Strongylocentrotus pallidus. Next base: position 604,748 of record JARBES010000053.1, read on the forward strand.
GTATGCGTCCAGTTCTTGTATTGCATAAAGCAAGTCTTGTGGAAAGGGTTACCTATTTCTTGTGGTGATTGCTCTATGTTTGCCAGCTGTATTGGTATTGATGATTTGCTTTTTTTAGAAGAGATGCGAAGAAACAAGCTAGATTTAACATACCGGTACCTTTGCAATAAAATGATTCAATTAATGGCTTGATTTAACTTCTTAATATTTCATTCCCATTAGGCCTGTCATGCATGTTCCATCTATTCCTGAAGGCAATGTGTTGATTAAACTACCTTTAAATGTCAAAAACCGTCAAACTGTTAACAGATTCAAAACTTGTTTTAAGACACATTTATTAAAAATTGCTTTTGGTGATTAACGTACTCTGTTCACATTGATTTGTATTTCATATGTATTGTAATTTGTAGGTTTATTTGCACTTTTTTGTTTTGTTTAATATGTAATTGTTTATCAATCTATTTTGTTTGTTCGGTGGTAAGCAACGTTGTATATTATTATTTATTTCCTGTTTGATTTTAGGAGGTACTTCCCACATGAAGACAGAGCAGATATCTCCTTACGCGACTCGTCTTTTCATAATGGACATCCAGCTGGAGGACGAAGGGCGGTACATCTGCGCTGTCGGACCACTAAGAAGACTCTTCGATATCATGGTGGATGGTAAGATCGATGAGGATAACTCTAGTTGGATTCTCCATGTCTTAGATGGTAGGATTTCTTAAAGCCAGATTTTCTGAGAACGTTCACATTTAACACCTCAGTTCCACTTGGGTTATGGACAGTGATCATAAATAAAAGTTGATGAGTTAGGGTTTTGGTTTTGTGACCCCTTTTTTCATCTCGTAGAGGATGAAAGGCAGTACATCTGAGCTGTTGGACCTCTCAAAAGACTCTTCAGCAACATTATTGATGTTAAGAAAGATAAGGAAAATATTAAACAGTCTAGATCTGTATTAAGGGGTAATGATTAAGTAAGGATACGCTTGGAATATCACCATTTAACCCATTTGTGCCACTATCATTTAAGAAAAGTGGGTGTAAAATAATTTAATTAATATGTTTATTTTGATTTCTCAGAGGTGGCATGTATCCCTCAGTGTCTGAATGGAGGAACCTGTCTTATGGGCAAGTGCTATTGCCCTGATAGCTTTACTGGACCAGCTTGTCTGCAGAGAAGTAAGATTTATTTAGTTTTTTATTCGTCTGATTTGTTACCTTCATACATGTACATGTACTGCTACTGTAAGTCAGAGAGGTGTTAACTCTATGTTAACCCACTGACTAGTGAATTATCTAATTCCCATAGGCTTAACACAGGGACCACCCGATTCTGGTAAGCAATGAGTTAAATGTCATTAGCACCTTTCTGGCTCTCAAAAGGACATGTGATATACATGTCTATGCTGCTGCAACTAGATATTGGTAATCACTACATTAAATGTTATATGCCTTATATCTACGGGGCACAAATGATTTTTTTTGTATTACAGTCATATGTGAATTTTCTTATGTCTTTATTACAGTCTCACTCATGTGAATTTTGCTATGGCTTTATTACAGTCTTCATTTGTGAATTTTCCTATGGCTTTATTACAGCCTTCATATGTAAATTTTGTTATATTTTTATTACAGTCCTTATATATGAATTTCCTTATATCTTTATTACAGTCTTCATATGTGTATTTTGTTATGTTTTTACTACTGTCCTTATACATGTATATGAATTTGCTTATATCTTTACTACAGTCATCATATGTGATCCGCCATGTTTGAACGGTGGGATGTGTGTATCTGGAACCTGTAGCTGCACTGAAGGATATGGTGGAGAAGCTTGTGAAATGCCAGGTTAGAAACACTGTTGCAATTCAACATCAGAAAAAAATTGTATTTTATCTTGTTAACAAATGTTGATTTCAAACTCTATTTGTGCAAGAAATGTCTTAAAACCTTCAATGAATTTAAAGAATTTGTTGATAAAATGTTTCACAATTTTGGAAGAAACATGTTTTTGCTAAATTCTCTTTCTAATTCATGAGTAATTTATTGAACAATTCTTCAGTGCACCAAGTTTGGAATATATTACTGCAAGTGGGTGAACTTGTGAAAGGCAGACTTGTTTATATGCCTTTTCATTACAAAATGAATAAATGATCAAAGGAATCAATGTGACTTCAGTTCAAATCAATTCCACCTGGATTAAATAAACTATTTGTAATGACAATACATTCTTTCTTTGTTAGGTGTGGATCTTAGCATTGATGGACCAGAGAGTGTCATTCTAATGGCTGGTAATGATCTTCGTCTGGTTTGTCGGGTCAACGATGATACCTACGGCAGTCCTATGTGGCTAGATGCGCAGGGACACAAAGTTTCTGAAGGTATGCCTTAGATTTTTTTTTTAAACCCGTTGGCTACCGAATGTTAAAGGTCCCGTAGGCTTAACACAGGGACCACCAGGTTTCCGTAAGGAAAGGGTTAATCTTTTTCTATGATATGTCAAGTGAGCGATGTCCTATGTGGCTAGATGCACAGGGAGACAAATTTTCTGAAGGTATACCTTAGATTTTCTTTTGTTAATCTTTTCCTATGATGTAAGTTTTAATTGAATGAGATACATTCTTGAGAAAAAGAAGGCTGACTTTGTTAATTGTGGATCTTGGTAGTGAGGGAACAGAGAGTATTCTTATGATGGCCAGTGACGACCTTTGGCTCATATGTCAGGTCAGTTACTTACTGCAGTCCTATGTGGTTAGATGCACAGGGAGACAAACTATCTGAAGCTATGCCTTAGATTTTCATTTGTTAACCTTTTTCTGTGAATAGATAGATCACATATTGTTGTTCTGGTGGCTGGTGATGACTTCCATCTGAGAGAGAGAGAGAGAGAGAGAGGGAAAAGGAGTGATAGTATGAAACCATATCTTAGTACAGATTTAAACTTGAAAAACAACTGAAGAGGTGAGAGTACAGAGAAAGAGAGAGAGAGAGAGAGAGAGCAAGAGAGAATGAGACGATATTAAAAAGAAATCAAGAATATATATGTCAATATAATTGTATTTGATTTTATCTGTAGGTACACTGGATGAGGCCATTGGCACATATCACCACACCCATTTGATGACTGAACTCATTATGTACAATGCTCAAGCCTTTGACTCAGGAGAATACACGTGTGCAGTGGGTCCGTTCCAAGAAACTACCATGGTACTGGTGGCCGGAGAAGGTATGTTTAAAAAACTGTAATGGAGAGAGAGGGAGAGAAAGAGAGGGAGAGAAAGGGAGGGAGAGGGAGAAATAGGGAGGTAAAGGGGGAAAGGGAGATATAGGGAAGGAGAGGGAGAGAAAAGGAGGTAGAGGGAGAGAAATAGAAGGAAGAGGAAGATATAGGGAAGGAAAGGAAAGGGAGAAAACTTGGAGAGGGAATGAGACTGCGAGTGAAGAAGAGAGAAGGAGGTAGAAAGAGAGAGTGAGACTGAGTGAGTGAGTGAGGGAGGGAGAAAGAAAGAATGAGATTCAATGGGATTTAGAGGAAGGGAGATAAGGAGAAAAGAGAAGTTCATTTAGAAGTTAAAAGAGAGGAAAGAAATAGAAAGACTTTGACTGAGGGAAGTACAGATTTACAGTGAATCCATTCCAAGAAAGTACCATGGTACTTACAGATGAAGAAGGAATGTTTGATAACAGCATTTTAATAAGAATTATGCAGAGAGCTAAAAATGGAAATGGAAAACAAAACGAGAGATTTGTGAAATGCTTATACATTTGACTTATTTATTTTCAACAGTATTTTAGAGTTCTTAACTTCATTTTTTTTCTTTTCCCTTTCTTGTCTCCACAGAACCTGACTGTCTTCCTGTGTGTCGGAATGGTGGGGATTGTGTGAACGGGGTCTGTCAGTGCACATCAGACTGGCTTGGCACAGAATGCAAAGTACCTGGTAAGTGATGAGAATGTTCACACTGCCACACAACTTTACATAAAGATTTCTAAGGGAGCTTTAAAGCCTATCTGCACTAGTTTGGCCAGGAGGGATAAGACCTCCCTGCATGGTCACTGACAGTTGGCTATCTCCTCAAATCAGGTCTTAATCAACATAAGAAAAAGGGGACCATGGGGGACCAACGTTCACTGCTTCGGCTTTGCTATATAGAGGGCGCAACTAACTATAAGTAGTGCAGTGGAGCTTTAATAACACAATGTGGTGGCACGACAACAGACACGTCTAGAACACAAAATGCATAATAGGTAGCACCACATTTTTAGGATAGGGAGCTGGTACGACTAGACTTAGACTTAGACGGTTAGACTTAATTTCACCTAAACTTTCATTCAGATATGTCAATAAGGAACTTTTAAGAATGAAAGCGCATCATTGAATATTATGCCTTTTGTTTTCCAGACAGTTGTTTTTGTGCCACTACATTTCTCTTGACTACCTATCGGACAATAAAAAGTTAGATTGTCATATGTGATAATTTTCTTTCTTACAGGGATTAATTTTTCAGGAATTCCTGATGATCAATGTGCAATCTTGTTTCTTTCTTCTCATATATGAATGGTCTACTTACGGTCACTTGGTATTCAATCTTTCATAGATGCAATGTATGGTTCTGTTTTCAGGTTTCAATAACAGAATTTCTCCATACACTTTCACTTTTCATGTATTAAAAAAAAAGAGTTGATAATTAATGTCCATCCAACATTTTTTTCATTCTTTCAGCTAATGGTTACATCTCAATCACCCTTGACCCCGAACTTCAGTCGATACCCGGGTCAGAGGTCAGATACCTGTGTGAGGTTCAGGAGGGAGATCATTTTGTGCAGCGCCCTCAATGGTTCCGCAATGGACAACTCATCCCTGCTCAATTTGGGAGTAAGAGACCTCTGTGTGAAATGCAAGAATTCAATGTTGATACTCAAGAATTTTATGATGTGAAACTTTGGTTATTCTTACATCTTGTGGGATGCAATTCCTTACTTACGACAGTTTCTACTTTACAGTAACCTATAATAGACTTATTCATTTTGATATATGCACGGTCTTGAATTTATATGAAATTGCCTTCCAAAAGAATTGTTTTGTTATTCATTGGCCCTAATTCACAAAGGAGGTTTAAATTTAACCCAGGATTTAACCCTCATTTACATAATCCATGGTTTAAAATAAACACATATTAAGTGTACCTTGCTATGTGTCTAATATTGCACCTCTGACTGTGACAAGCTTATTTTTGGCTAATTTTAGACCATGGGTTATGTAAATGAAGATTTAAACCATGGATTAAATTTAAACCTCCTTTGTGAATTCGGGCCATTATGTTTATAGTTTTTTTTTTTTTTACAGATGTGAGCAATGTCTTTGTAAATGTCATGAACAACATGAGTTCAGAGCTTGTGATCAGAAACCTGAGAGAGACTGATCTTGGCGTTTACTACTGCACTGGAGGGTCGGACGTGAAGTACATCAATGTTAACTATGCCGGTTAGTAAGATTGGTGGTGATGGTAGTGTTCGTTGATGCTGTGTTGGTTGTAAAGATAATGGTGAAGTTCTTGGTGGTGGTGTCGTTGGCAGTTGTTAATAGCGAGTTTTTTGTAACCATCGACGCGGCCTTGTACAACGCTAATCTTAGCGGGGGATCGCACTCAAAGCGAAAATTTCCGCTTAAGGTCCAAACCTACGACGGTATTCAGCCGTATTAGCGTCGGAATTTGAGCTAGTACGGGGTGACGAGCTCATTTAAATACCGGCCTGTCGGCAGCACTTGCGTCACCGTGCGAAAAATCGCCATTATGATGGTAGCGTTGATTATGATGACGCTGATGCTGGCAGACGATGGTGATAAATATTGATGAATGCGATCAAAATGATGTTGATGATAATGATGATGGTGATGATGTGAAATGAGGTTGTTATGCTTATTAAACTATTGATGCGTTTAACTTTTGTAAGGAAATATTGTAATGATACATCTCATCTTCAACCCTTATTCGGAGCAAACAGCTGCCATCAAATCAACAATGAAATTACAGGCTGTACATTAATCAAAAGTGGAGTACGTCATGGGCGTGTAATGTCCCCACCTTTGTTCAACCTGCGAACAGAGTTGATATTCAGGAAAATTTACAGATATGAAGGATGTCTGTGTTGGAGGTGTGAACATGAATAATTTGGCCTACGCTGATGACACAGAAGAACATCTGCATCAATTACAGGATGTTATAATGGTTAAAAGGGAAGAGTTAGGCCTCCATGGAAGCTTTGTTACAAACAGGTCTACTTCCGCTGATGAGCATATTGCTGTGTCCATATTTCGTCAAAGATGCAAGGTACAGGTTCTAGTTGCTATGTGGTTTTATTTATCATTTTTATGATTGGGGTTATATAGAGTATAAGCTCCATAGATAGGAATATGGTAGGTTTCAATATTGTAAGCAGTGCAATTATCGTAGGAGTATGTTTGTCAGAACTTCAGAAAAATATGTATGGAATTTTCTTGTTGTCCTTGTACAGAGATAGAATGCAACCCACCCTGTGTAAATGGAGGAACATGTAATGATGGAGAATGCCAATGTCCTGAAGGTTTCAATGGACCTACATGTTCCAGACAAGGTAAGGCCAACTTAATTTGCAGACATCTGTGTTATCTGATTATTTCTAATGTTCTGATACTACTTGAGTTTGAGTTTGAGTTTGATTTTGAGTTTGAGTTTAATACTGTGACCATTCAACCCAATGAATGGTTCTCAGCATTTCATATTTAGTCTCCCTCTGTTTCTCCTTCACTCAATTTGTTCTGGCCAATATCCTTTTATTGTGCCTTCGCTTCTCGTTCTCATTTGATGGCGTACAAACTGTCAGCTGTCCAAAAGAAGTTTGCTTCTGCCATCGAGAACAGATAGTTTTTACCGCCTTGTCGGCAGTAGACACGCTGGCTTATCTTTAGAATACTAATTAGAAGAATTATCAACAGATGCTATACCTAGCACTTCATCATTTGATATTCTCTCATGATATCCGTAGTATTCACACAAATTCATATCTGTCACCTTGATATTGTAAGATTGCAAATTTGAAACGGGTGGACGAAAAAGTATCAAAATCTCTTCTTACAATGTGATAAGTATGTTAAAAAAATTGCTTGTAATACTGATTGTTCCATCATTTCTCCACACCTATTTTACTAAAAACCTTTTTTTTTCCTTGTACCTGTCCAGCCGAAGACTTCATTGTGATCAGTGTACCTCAAGGTCAAAGGTCAGAGGTCGGAGGTAATGCAACATTCTTGTGCGAGGTTCCTGAAAGCAGCTCCTATGACCCACCCCAATGGCTGGAATCAAGCGGTCAACCAGTCTTGCCCTATGGACAAGGTATTTGTGATATACAATTAATAACTAAATTATTCATACCCTTACCAAGTTTTGTAATTTCTTAGGTATGTGGAAAATAGACTGGTCCCAATTAGGGTTTCTTGAAAATCTGAAATGATAAATCTTACCGGTACATCTTAAAGTATTCAACAAGGGCCCTAATGCAGCCAGTCCAACTTTCATTCTTGAGTTACGAAAAACACAAAAAACATCACATTTACAACGAGTATGAATAATTTAGTTGTAAACTGTATGATATCCAAAGTTATAGTTGTTCATATACTCTATATAAAAGGATGTGAGTTAACGCCCGTCAGGCTGTTAGTAGATGGTATGTTTTAGAACAGAAAGAGATGAAATTGAAGTTTCATTGGAAAAATCCAAGAAGTATTGGTATTATGACTAGAGAAAAAAAAGGTACATTGTCTGATAATATAAAGTGATATTCCATCGGGAGAAGAGTAGATCCTATGTATGATGTGATAGACAGATGCCTCTTCAGAGAAAAATACATTCTTGCATATTTGTCTCTTTTTATACAAAATATGGTGTTAAAGCTATAACATTATAACTTACTCAATAAAAACTAGGCTGTTGAAAAGTTTTACAAGTCAGTGTAGTAAAATGTTCATCTTAGTTTATACGTCCCATATTTTAACAAGATACCTGTTCTGTGCGATGAGCAGCATCTCTTGCCCGTTTATGTGAGTTTTTGACGTTGTGTTGAGACTTAATAGTTTAAATATTAAGATCTACATCCGAACCATTCATCACGATTGTAATGCGTATTCCAATAGAATATATATATATATATATATATTTTTTTGTAGGTAACAATAGCCGAGTCTTTACCAAGGAGATCTCATCCTATGCCACTCAGCTAAACTTTGAGTTTGCTGAATCTGGGGATTCTGGCGAGTATGCTTGCAGTGTGGGGCCATTCACATATGGTCACAACGTCACATTTGAAGGTAACCGTACATTATCATTCAGCTCTATAGTCTAAGAAATTGCTTGCAGGGGATATTTGTATATGCAAGGTTGGAATAAAAAAGAATAACGACACATACTGATGATAAGATTGTTTTTTATATGTATTTTTGTTCTCAGTCAAAATAAATGGTTATTAGGTTGTATTGTATTGTAAAGGTAGTCAAGTAGTATGTGTACTATTTCCAGAATTTGATTAAAAGCTCATTGACATCTTAAGTAACTTGACAACTGATCATACTTATTGAATCTTAAGATTATGCTAGGTGAATTACAAGAAACCAGTTAATGGAGCATCTCTTAAAAATATTAAAAAGAAAGCTATTTAATCAGTTTGTTATTAAATGATTTAATACAGATCCTGATTGCAACCCGGAATGTCTACATGGAGAATGCATTGATGGGAGATGTGAATGCCCTGTAGGGTTAGTTGGTATGCAGTGCAATATACCTGGTAAGATTCATTCTGTATTCTTTCTGTTTCAATAAAATTCACAATACCTCTTTCATAGAATTTATATGCATGGATTTTGATATCATGATGAAAACGAATACACCTTTTAAGAAATCTTTTATCTCCATAATTTTTTAGAACATGAAATTTGTCAGTCAGTGGCAGTGTTTGATTCCTTTAAATGAATGGGAAGTGGGAGTGAGAAAAATATCTATGCATAGCAGAGGCCCCAAGGTATACGCTATGTGTTAGGAGTTACAGAAATGTAAATCTACGCTTAGCAATATATTTGCCTATGGCACTTCTTAAAGGCAGTTTATCGGAGACATATATGACCTGTTGGGTACATGCTGAACCATCTTCTGTCTGTATTTTTTCACTTTCGATGTAAATTGTACCTATTTTG
>JARBES010000053.1:637744-650823 GCA_030265145.1 Strongylocentrotus pallidus
TCCAAATATATCAAAATTGTAAAGAATCACTATCCAGCCAATTTTCAAAATTTACCAAAACTTTGTATTACCTTTAAAGAAATCATTGAACTTTCACGATCAGTATTTGATATCGAGTTTTTTTTTTACTCATTGCTTTGTTTGTGCACAACCTTCTTTCTCTTGGTCGAGAGAGGGAAGTAGAGGTAACTAGAAGTTATATTTTCCATGTAAAGTAAAAGAATGCTAAAGAAAGAAGGAAAGAAAATCATGGAACGTCGTCAATTAGCATTTTATATTTAGTTATTCTTTCTCCTCGATGTTAGTGCAGAACTTTATCCACTGGTCCGTGAGAGTATTTATGGATATATGAGTTTGAAAGTTTGTCATGTTCCACATATTTCTGATTTGGAATCTAGGTTGAAGTTGCTATACCCCAGGTTATAGCACCTTGAAGTAATTTGCTGCTTTTGCGCAAATGCCGGTCGGTGAAATTATTGAAGCACTGTCGGTAAAACATTTACTTATCTGTATTCAAGTTATAAACAGTTGTAGTATGTTTTTCAGGAAGTATTTGCTTTATCAGCCAACTCCCTCAGTCAGAACAAAAGATTAGATCTCATGTTTTCAATATGGCATGAACGAACTTGTGATTGACAAAATATGTATGGGATCGCCACACTTCATATGTCTTTACGCAACATGACCCGTGGCTTCATGAGAAAGCTTTTATTGTACATGTACTTTAAAAAAAAAAATCATGTATGCATTTCTGTGATATTTTTTATTCCTAGTATAGGTTAGGATAATTTGTGAATGGGTTTTTATATAATTTAACGATAGCACTACCTCTGTTTAAGTATTTTCATGTATTTTGTTAGTTTAATGATGATTTTATTTTGGATGTGTTGTATGCTTGTACATGCACCATTTAGTAGCAAGAGTTGTAGCTGCTGTTTAAATACATGTACTGATAATTGTTTTGGCTCCTTTTTCTTATGGATTCCACGATTATATTAATTTAAGAATATTGCATTAATTCTGTAAAGAGATATTGCAAGTGTGAACACCAACTTCCATGTTTAAATCTATATTGGGTTCTATGCAGGCCTTTGAGTAGGAAGCTTCCCCCCTCTACGCTCATTGTTGATAATTGAGCATAATAGAGTTGGGGCTGAATTATATATTCTAAAGATACCCAAAGTATCTTTGTTATTGCTCCTCTCTGGAAGATCCTCCTCGTGACCCGTTTCTTAACTAGGAAAGTAGTTGACAGAATGTAGTAAATGGCATTTGTAAATTATTAGCTCTGAGTATAGTGTGATTTATTTATTTTCCTCATATTTTTCATTTACTGAAAACCTATCATTTTGAAAATAACGGATGTTTAATCTATTACTTAACATCAGAATGATTTTTCCTAGAAAGTTTTAAATTTTGTTAATTTTCGTTTCGTTTAGCTTTTCAATGTATATATATATATATCTTAATGTCTTATTTTTAACTGAAATTATTCTTTAGTATGCTTTCAGAATACTTTTACTTTTGAGAAAGGAAGCCACACTGAAATGCCTGAACCAAGATCTCTATGTTTTCTAACATATTTATACATATTTTTGAAATTTGATAGATATGCTGCTTTTATGGTGCTATGTCCCTGATATGGAGTAACCAAGAAGGTTACATAGTCAAGATAACTTATTGTATTTTCTCATTAATTCTACTACTTTGCAGGGTACCTCTCATTTTGTATTTCAAAGAAATGTTTCCTTGAAAGACAGTCATAAATAGATGACATTGTAACTGTATAATAATGCTTATTACTGTTTCTCAAAATCTGATATTGTGTCATGCTTTTAATAATCTGGTGCCGACTTTGGACTCTATACAAAAAAAGATTGTTGATTTTAAAATGGAAATAAATATTAATGATTATATATGATACTATGAATGAAATATTGTTGTGTCATCTCTAAATATGTTTGTCCTATCTATTATTCTTTATTTTGTGAGAAAGTAAATGTCACATGGTTAAGATAAAGCTCACAAGAACATTATATTGTCATGTAGAAGGGAATTGGAAGGGGGGCAGAATAAAAATTGAATTGACGAAGGTTGTACTGTTAACAAAAATATTAAAAAAACAAATACAATGTAACACTTCAAAGCACTTATAACAACTTTAAGTGTAATATGTCATGTGATAACTTTTGAGGTAGCTTAGCGGGATATAGGGGCACAAAAAGATGAGTCCACAACGCAAAAGGCTAAGTAGTGATGTTTGTTAATTACAAGTTCTTTTTTGATATATCTGAATGAGAGTTTGGCTAAAATTAAGCCTCATGGTGATGGTAAATGCATTTACGAGCTCCATATCCTAATGATGTGGTTCTTCCTCTGTGTGATAAAATTATGATTCCAACAATTACACATTTTGCGTTCCAGAGGCATCTTTTTGTTTCTCTTCATTTTTGCTGAGCTACAGTATGGCATTTTTTTTTAGAAACATAAAGAAGATTCTAAGAGACCACTTTGACTTAAGTTTCAATGTTCTATGACATTTGGATTCACTAATCACAAACCATTTAGTTAAATGAAAACTTAAGGTTGTAATAAAAAGAATGTAGAGAGTGAGAGATTGACGGAGGGGGGGGGGGAGACTTTAGATGATTGCAAGAGATTTTGTGTACTTCAAAGGAATGCGTAGTGTAGTATGTAATATTGGTATTCATTCAAATAATTCCACAGGGCAGCCAATCAATGGACTGAATTACATGGAGTTTAAGAGACAAAATGTCTTACAAAGCTGTAGAAACGGAGAGAGAGAGAGAGAGAGAGAGAGAGAGAGAGAAAGAGATAAAGGAGGAGAAAGAGAGAGAGAGATAGATGAAGAGACAGAAACATAGATAAAGAGAGAGAGATAAAGATAGAGAAATAGAGAGAAACATAGATAAAGAGAGAGAGATAGATAAAGATAGAAACAGAGAGAGAAAGGAGAGAACGAGAAACAATGGTAAAGAGGTAGAAGTGTGACAGTGTAGAGGAAGTTATTATAAACTACATAATTATTATAACATTTTTACACAATTCTAAATGTAGGTTATATTTAAGACGTGCATAGATTTGCATCTCCCGAAATAGTCCGGTAGAAGTTTTTCTGACCTGGAAAAGTTGTTAGGTACCATTTTTGTTTTGGTTGATTCGTGTTTTACATTGGAACTATTCGTTTAAATAAAATGATAAAGCTCATAAACATGTTTTACACTTCGTCACCAAAGAGTCTAATACCGGAAGAGATTTTACTCTGTTTTATCTCAATATATTCTTTTAAATTTTGCCAAGGAATCCTCGTACTACAATAATATATATTCCAACTTGAAAGCCTGCCCCATATGCTTTCTCTTTCTCTCTCTCTCTCTCTCTCTCTCTCTTTCTCTCTCGTTCACCTTCTGATTCTCTCTGGCTTTCTATCTCCATCTTTCTCTGTTCTCTGTCTCTCTCTCTTTGCCCCCTCTGTCACAAACTCACTCTGTTTATTTCTTTCTTCTATGCTAATAAATCAGAACCCTTGTATCTAGTGCATGATACATCGCTACTTTACTTTGGAATGTAATTTATTTGCATTTATCACAAGTCGTCTTTGTAAGAAATTGCTCAGAGGCATGTGTATATTTTGCTCTCTTAAAGCTTATGGAAAATATTAAATATTATCATTGATGTTATGTAGCCTATTTTTCAACACTTTCCACCACTTGGATTCCTTAACAACTTTTTAACATGTTGTTAAGTCCATGTTTATGATACTATAACAGTTGCAAAATAGTTTTGTTGCAATTAGTTGAAATTAATGTTTTCCCGATTTGATAAAACGCTCATTTACTTTAGCGCAAAGACTATTTTCGGTGGAGACAGTAGGTCAAAATCGTACTTCGGTCAATCAATTATTGGAAATTCAAATTTATTCCGTCTAATATTTCTGTAAGAATTATTTTTCATTCACGCTTTAAAACGTTATGTACACATAAATTATATAATTTTGTTTAAATTCAAATTTATTCATTCATGCGAATCATTATCTAGAAAATTAATCAAAGTAATAATATGCTTCGAATTTCATGGAACCAATAACGTTATATATTTATACCGTTATAACTTTTAATATATAATTTATATTTAGCTATCGAGCTTTTGGTAGTGTAAACCTACCTTCATTATAGACAAACATAGATCGAAAGTGCCATGATTAATTCCATCAATAGTACACATATCTCAATAATAATTATTGCAAGAAACATGTTGAATTATACATTATGACATCATTATATATTATATTCATTTAGATGCACGAAATAAGTCTGTAGAGTAAAACAAGTAACCGAATAACATAGCATACCGCATGGAAAAACAGGACATTTATTCACAGCACTGCCCATCAAAAAATAGACAATATGACTAGTCTTTTATAAACATATTTGTTATGATTATTGCGATTTACTCAGTTGATGAAAATAACAACTACAAAATGGGTACATCAATAGATACAAACGCACACAAATTGATCATGAAGAACTTCAAAATTGATAAGAGTAAACAAATCTTAAACACATTTCGATTACGATTATAATCAAGGAGAACTGCAAGTTCCTGTTGTCACTCAGTCTTAGGACTAAGAATGAATTTTCTTAATTCGAATGGAATACTTTACACTGCGTTTACTAGTATAAATGCTTAAATAAAAACACATTTATATATATATTTGTATGTATATATCAAGTAAGAATTTGATAAATACAATATACAGAGGGAAACATAATTACCCGGAAGTATGTGTAAACAACAATAACATAAACATAAGATCTGACAACGCAGTAAAGTCAATATTACTAAAAAGATACCATTGTACCTTCTTCTTTTGCCTGTTCTCCAAATGGTTGATTGCATGAGCTCTACAACGTAGGAGGCGTATATTAACACAGATACATATAACTGTAATTAATATAAGTATTCTTACATGTTCAGTCAATTAAAATAATACATGAATAAGTATAGTCATATTCTTTATTTTTTACAAAATAATACATTTTGTGGCTTCAGTCAAGCATATGAATCATATCATAATTAAGGATATGAATTTTCTTAATGTACATTTCATCATCTAAATTGAAGTTGTGCTATAAACAAATATATAACAAATACTATTGCTGCTTGTAAACGCTAGTTGTACAAAGACAGTCAAGTAAAAGAACAGAAAATTACCTTAATCTACATGTACTAATCAAATATAAGCAGAGCAAGGTTGTTGTAAACATTATGAATTTATACATTTCTTGACATTATACGTGTAAAGTTACTTAACTTATCCGACAGTTTTACCTTGAAATATATATTATTTCATCGCCAAACTAGTTTCCAATTACTGCAAGCTATAGCATTCCAAACAAATCACTACCTGGCATTATGAATCATGTGATGTCATCAAAAAGTGTTTAGAATGAAATCAATCAGTTGAATTCTTTCTATTTATTGTCGTGTCGTAAACAAGGAGATGGTTTGTTTTAAAGAATGTCAATACTGCTGGGCCAGAGGGGATTAGACCACACAGCGAGGTCACTGACAGATGGCTATCTCATTAACTCAGCTCTCAATTAAAATACGAAAAAGAGGATCATGGGGGACCAACAGGCACCGATAGGGGAAGTTTTCTATATAGAGGGAGCAAGTAGCTACAAATAGGACAGTGGGGCTTTAACACAAAGATTACATTTAACAATATATTTAATGAGTTTCTTCCTAGGAACATAATTTTCCTGTCAAAGATACCAGTGATCAAAATATCACCCAAGACATATGATCATGAGGGAGGGGAGGGGGGGGGGGGGTGGCGTATGCAGTTCCCCTGACCCTCTAATACTATAGCTCATCCTTCCAAATTTAATTTGGGAGATGGTACCTGCACATTTACCGATTCCATTTGGTTCAATGCCATTTGGTCCCATCGTCATATGGTGCAACATCATTCGGTCTAACCTAATTAACATTATTTTGTCATTTAACGTTTGTCAAAAAACAGTCTGTAGCTATTTCGTTCAAGAATCAAATTTATACCCATATATTTGTGAGGCAATGTCGTTTTGATCTAATTTAAAATTCAAATTTAACAACCGCAGTCTACAGGGCAACCCAATGTTTCTAAGGACGCGCCCTCACTTACAACCCTTTTCTCACCGTATTGAAAACAGTTTTTTATTTCGTTTCTTTTTGTTGTCTTCCTTGGTACATTTTTCCCCGTCAAGTAATTCTGTTGACACTTGCCCTTTTTTTTCTCCAAACTTAGATTTAGTTCCTTAATTGCCTCCCTTACTGCATTTTCTTTGTTTTGAAATCCGTTACTTGTTTCATTTAGTTTTCGTTGCACCTTCCTTTTTATGCTATTAAAAGCCGTAAGTCCTCATCCCATCTATATTTTTTGAGCAAACTTGACAAAAATAGTAGCGAAAAAGTGACTAAGAGTGTTCTCCGACATCTGGCAACGTTCTTTACTTAGCCGACTAAAAGTCCCCTTCTACGTATACGACCAATTCATTGGTTCTGAGGACGTGTCCTCACGTTCAGCCCTATCTTTACCGTATTGAGAATGTTCTTTATTTTGTTCCTTTTTTGCCTTCCTTGGTTCATATTCCCGGTCATATAATTCTGAGGACGTGCCCTCACGTTCAGCCCTATCTTTACCGTATTGAGATTGTTCTTTATTTCGTTCCTTTTTTGCCTTCCTTGGTTCATTTACCCGGTCATGTAATTCTTCTGACACTTGCCCCTTTTTCTCCTGTATTTGTTTTAGTTCCTTGTTTGCCTTCCTTATTGCACTTTTCATGTCTAATAATTCACTTGATGCCTTGCTTACGTCACTCTTCCAGCCCTCTAAATTACGTGACTCTTCCTCTTGTTTCTCCTGTATTTGTTTTAGTTCCTTGTTTGCCTCCCTTATTGCATTTTGCAGGTCACATAATTCATGTGACGCTGCCTTGCTTACGTCACTCTTCCAGCCCTCTAAATTACGTGACTCTTCCTCTTGTTTCTCCTGTGTTTGTTTTAGTTCCTTGTTTGCCTCCCTTATTGCTTTTTCCAGGTCAAGAAATTCATTTAATGCCTCGCTTACGTCACTCTTCCAGCCCTCTAAATTACGTGACTTTTCCTTTATTTCCTCCTGTATTTGATTTAGGTGATCGATTCTTTCCTTTAATGTATCATCCCAGCTACGGACTTCTTGTGACTCTTGCTCATTTTTCTGCATTAGATATTCTGCCTCCTTTATTGCACTCTCCCTGTCACGTATTTTTTTTGCTTCCTTCATCAGATCATTCTCTCGGTCCTTTAATTCTTGCTCTTTTTTTTCATGTATTTTCTTTTGATCCCTTTTTGCCCTCCATGCATTGTCCTCGGTTTGCAATCCTTTACGTGTTTCATTTAGTTTTTGTTGAGCCTTTTCTGTATTTTCGTTGAGAGACTGCAACTCCCTATTTTTTCTCCCCAGATTTTTCTGAATTGCATGAACATCACTTTCGATTTTTTTCTGTTCACAATGTTTTACGCTGATATTTTCTTCGCATGTGGTTAGTTCATCCTCTTTACAACTAAGCTCTTGTTTAAGTGTTCTTATAGTTCGATTAAGTATTTGGATGCGACCTCTTGCTTCTTTCTTTAGCGTAGCCTCATACTGGTGCTCCCTTTCCCTCTGAGTTTGATTTCCTGAGAAAGAGCTTGCCGTTTGTACACCCCCCGGTGAAACCGTAACAATATGATCATTGTATGCGCACTGTAGGAAGACTTTTAGCAGCTGCTGAAGACAAGATTCATCGGCCTTCCCGCTAACATCTACTAATGTAGGGCTTGTTCGTCCTGAACATGAAAAGAATGACGTTTTACAGTAATCGAGTGTACCTGCATGGGATATTTTATCGAACAATGTGCAGTCAGGTGTAAACCTTTAACACATGTATTTTAAATGCAGGGGTGAAAGCTTCATTGTGATGCAAAGTCAACATAGTCTTCAGCCCCTTCAACACCGGGCCATACGTAGAGTTGCGTAGTGTTGCGTACCGACTACGCCGAGCGTACGCTGTCCTACGCTGCCTACGTAACTATATGCTGAGGGACGCAAATGGGTACTCGAGATGGACGAAAATAATTAAACTTGTTTGATTTTTTCGCGTACTTTCGGCGTAGACACTAAACGCAGAAAGTACGCATTTATTACGCCAGTCTACGCAACACTACGCTACAGTATGCCACGCCTACGCAATAGTACGCTACCCTACGCCAGATCGAAGAAGTAGTAAAAGCTTGCGCACACAGTAAACAACCGAGCGCAACCGTAAGCAAACATGTACGCCATGCCTGCGTAAACGTACGCAACCCTACGCCTGTTTTACGTAATCGTACGCGTAGATACGTCAATTGCATACGCCGTAGGTATGCGTTTGCTATGCACAGGGTACGTGACCATACGCCACCGTACGCTAGTCTACGCATAACCTACGCAGGGATTAAGACGAAGCAACATTTTGTTCATGAATACGCAGCCTAATTTTGGCGCAGTTGGTACGCCACCCTACGCAACTCTACGCAGATCTGGTGTGAAAGGGACTTTAGGAAAAAAGATGAATTCAATACCTAAGGTCAGTCCATGACATAATAATAATATAACTTTTACTTATATAGCGCTTTTCATAAGACATTTATATCAAAGCGCTTTATACTATTGATACAAGTAAAACTAAACAGAGTAATGACAATTAGACAACAAATTTGAAGTGAAATTAGCAAACATAAGATAACGAGGTAAGGTAACAATTTAGGAACTAGGTTAAATATGCATTTTCCATTAGGTAGGTTTTTAATTTCGATCTAAACATAACACACACCTTTCAACTCTACCTTTTTATTTGCATAAACTAGGATTAAGTGTTAAACACAGATTTTAAAGATGAAATTGTATGTTTTGTGTTTCAGCCCCATTAGCTAAATGATATGAGATCAGAAGTTTCCTACCCTGGAAAGGTCTCTACAAAAATCTGTTTAAGGGTGGGGAATTTATGAGCTTAATTCACAACTATATCTTTATATTCAATCAGTCAATTCAAAGTGGTCACCTTCACTGCGACTGGAATTTTTTAAAATATATAATTCATATATTTAATTTTTCAGTTCGTGTATTCAAGAAATAAGTCAGGACAATGGTTATACCCAATCACGAATGATTTGACGCTGAAAATCATTCAGATTACTTTTCTTTTATAGACAAACCTATATCAATTTAAAAAAAAAAAAAAAAATAATAATCTGATAGATTGCTTAAAATAGATAAACATCTGTTTCGATATGTCATTAATGTCTTTGTAGGTTTGAAGGTGTTTTAAGGATTAAAAAACAACAACCTGTTTTTCCATTTAGAAAAAAAAGAAGGAGAAATGATCTGCAACCGCAAGAGACGAAATTTTCATTGTAGGGATTTGTTTTAACCACTGATCAGAAAATTCTATTTCAAGGGAAATATGATAGTCAAATAGGAGGTTTCTAATTTGACATGTAGCTCAATATGGGTTACTTGGATTTTCTTAGGTAAATTAGGTACTGCTTCAGAAAATATATAAACAGGTTTTTCTAGGTAATACAGTATCATGATGGTTTAATCAGGTAGTAAAAAAATGAATATAATAATTGGGGAAAATAAAGATACGCACCGTTTATGATCTTTTCGAATTCTTTGAAGTCGTCTTCCTTGAAATCTGGTGGAAGTTCATTCCTGTAAATGATACCACACAAATGAAAAAGAACTGTGTGAGATTGTAACATAAAAGTGGAGCCTTATATGGCGCTCATGTCTGGCACATTGCCGTTTCTGACGCTCTATTTTTTATTACTCCTGCATGGCTTTAGCACATTAGTAATTTGAATGATCTAAGCCCTCATTGCTTTATTAAAAAAATAATTATGATCCATATGGCTTGAGTTAGAATAGCGATGATATATTGTTCAGAAACTTGGAAAGTGAAGACAGTTTAGTTATATTTTCCGTATAAAAACATACATACATACAAGAACATAAGAATAATGATAATTACTTAAGATCTCATTTTTCGTGGCTTTTATTTAACATTGGATTCTGTCATTTCTAAATGTATCATTTTACCATGGCGGTACATGAATTCACGCCAATATTATAATTGCATTACACATGGATTTGAGTATCCAACCCAATTACAGAAACAGTAATGGAATCTAAGCTGAAAAATATAATCTGCACCCCACACATAAAAATATGTGAAATCCAATCATATAGCCAGAGAAGGGTTAAACCACGGCTAGAAACCCCTTCTCGTAAACGAAGGTCCCCTCCGCATTGCCACGAGCAGCCCTTGCTAGCCGTCAGGAATGCCCGATCAGACGGGGAAGATTTGTATGTAACCCGGATGCACCAGCCATTCCCAGCTCTCATCAACGATTTCAACCGATTACAGAACTAGTGCCGGAATCAATGCTGGAAAATGAGGAAATTTGCACCCCATACATAACCTGATGTCCAAGCGTATAGCCATCAGGAATGCCGCCCGATCAAACTGGGAAAATTGTATGTAACCCGTGTGCACCACCCATTTCCAGCTCTCATCAACGATTCAAGCAAAAGTGTTCCCAACCGGGCTCCATCACTTCCCCCACGTATACCTCCCCGCATGTAAAATCGAGCGAGGCTCCTGAAATTACTTGTCTTCAGAATGGTAATATAATTTCTTGCTATTATATGTAAGTGTGATGAAGGCCCATATTGATAAAATCGGTCCGGGTCAGCGACCTGTAATTCAAACAGTGATTTTATTCATATAGCATGCATTAATTGCAATCACACATGTCACAACACAAATTGTACACGATGCGCGTGTTTAGACCCCCCCCCCCCCCGAGGCCACCCTGTGACCCCCTTTCGGATGAGGTGAGGGCGAAAACCCAATCTTCAGACCCCTGATCTGAGAAAACATGACCGGGACAAAATTCCCTTACGGCCCATGACTGCGGAGCCATCCGTATTAAAACCGCAGATATTTGTGCGACCAAGCAATTTGCTCCAGATGCGAGTAAAATTTCATTTTGTTATAGCATTACCCTGCATGTCCTTTGGGAATACAATTCTTGAAAACCATGTAAACAAGCTTATTGTTGCGTTACATTGACCAGCAAACCAAACCAAAGATGGGGTTGCGTACCAGCTGTGTATAAATATTTTTGAAAGCGTTTTTGTAACTCTTTAAAATTTCATAAATAAATATATTTATATATATATATATATATATACGGTATATAAATATATAAACCTACATGTTGTATTAACAGGACATCTATCTAAAACCGTATGGCACATTAACGGGACATCTTAAAAACTGGTATATTACCCATACCCTAAACCGAACCCTAACCCTAAATTCAAAACAATATAACTAATTAAACTAATGACTAATTATTAAACCTATTGTTTCTTGGGAGGCCTTTAAGTTTCCTCTGCCTGCAATTGTACATAGAGGGCAGTACATAATTTGATTGTGATTTGATTTGATTTTCTTCTGCATTCATATAAGTACACATTTTTCGATAACAATAATAATATAAAATCCAATAAGCATTTTTCTAACAGTGAATCATAAAAAAAACAAAAATATATAACAATTGTTTTTTGTCAAGAACGAAATGATAAACTGTCATAAGTACTTAATTTCATCAAACGTTATACAATTATTTGCGGAAGAAGGACTGTCATTTTAAGCAGATTGCTTGAAAAAATGATAGCCACAGACAAAACTAGATTAACACATTTATTTAGTAGAATGGATAAGTGATTGAAAATACAAATTATAAGGACGATAATATTAACAATGAAGGTTAGGATGATGATGATGATGATGATGATGATAACGATGATGATGATTCGAATGAAAGAAAAGATGATATGTTGATTATGAAACGTTGATTATATAAACTTACGAATAAAGAGTTGCCTACTTGGGGCTACTCCCAAAACTTGTTTTGCATACAAACAAAGGTTTACAGTCTATATAAACCAGCGTGCTGATCTCACCTTTCTATTCATACTGTACATAAACCTCGTGAGTCTTCTCATTCTATAATATATCCCAAGTTGGCCACCATATATTCAAATGTGCATCTTCTTTTTGTTTCTTCATATATCAAATTGAAATCCAACTACATTGTACCGTTTACATCTGTGAATCTTAATGTACACCCCCTCTTTCTTTTTCTTCTTTTCTCTCTTTCTCTCCTTCCCCTTTTACCAATATTTGTTCCACCATATTCGTATTATTATGTATCCATTGAGGGTAGTCATGCTATCAAGCTTTGCTTACTTTTTTAACCCTCTTTTTTTTTTTTAATTGGTTACTTTATTCGACATTATATTCTTTTTAAATGTGTAAAATTTGCAATGTTTTGTTTGTTATATATTTGTAAAATTGAAAAGAAAAAGAAAATCAAACAGAAATAAATAAATTAAATCAAAGCAAATCAAATATTATGATAAAGATTGAAGAGTTTACATTGAAATGTCACCGTGAATATTCTGATAATAACATTGTTTTAACTCTGGCCTTAAATGAATGAAGGGAGCAACATGCATTATGGCTCAAGGCAAGGGCACACAGAAGATTTTTTTTAATGTTTGGGACCGAGGGAAGATTCAATGAATTACTGAAAATTGCATTTTCTTTTTCTTTTTTTTTAATTTGTGGGAACCGCCCCCTACCCTAGCCCCCGCTGCGTACAGTCATGGTTCAGTGACTAAGCAATTGTCTCGTAAAGCAGGGCTCCCACTTAGCCGAGTTGGAGCCTCGAGTTGTGGCGAGCTGGCGCGAGCTTGAACTCGCGTAAATTCGCGTGAACTTGCTTGAAATTTACTAATTTGTATGGTATTTGCATGAATTATCATACGACGCATTATCGAGTCTCCTACGATGGATGTATGAGTCACGCGAGCTCGGTATGAGTTGCGATGACTTGTGTACGACTTGTACCGATCTACCAACGAGTTATCAAGATCT
>JARBES010000056.1:44259-54915 GCA_030265145.1 Strongylocentrotus pallidus
TGTCCATACTGTGATCTCACACATCTCAGCAGCGTTCGGAGAGCTCTTCAGGTGCTATGCCGGGGCTGTATTTAAACGTTTTATAATTTATAATAATCATTCCTTCGAATGTTTCCAAGCATTGAATTTTGATAATCTTGTCGAAGCAAAGTTTCAACTTTGCAATAATGAAATTAAGTTAGTTTTTAAAATCAATGAATATCTACTTAAGGTACTTAAGTCTATAACTTGGCAATGGTAAGTATTAAAGAGAAAAGGGAAAGAAAGAGGAAAGACGGATTGAGGACGGTAAACCCCAAACAAGAGACTCCAAAGGTCTAACCAGGAATCCTCTCACCGGCACGAGAGTTTCCTAGCCAATGATGGCACGGTGGAGCCTAGGTTACACTATAGAGCTACGACCGGTCGTTGACTCCTGACATCGACAGGTCGGGAGTAAGAAAAGAGAATAGAAAACTATTACAATTCGCTCTTATAATGTTTCTCGATCTAATTTCCTTCCATAATGTAAATGTTTTTTACTGCTGCAGCAGCATAGTAAAATGACCAAATGTAAATCCGGAAGTTAATTAATGAAGTATTATTTGATCATTGATAAACATTTTGAATTTTCTATTGTCTGTTATATGAAGAAAAAAAGTATATCCACTTAAAGCCCCACTGCACTACTTATAACTACTTGCACCCTCTATATAGCAACCAATTCCTAATCGGTGACCATTGTTCCCCATGATCCTATTTTTCTTATGTTTAATGAGAGCTGATTTGATGAGATAACCACCTGTCAG
Organism: Strongylocentrotus pallidus; assembly: GCA_030265145.1. Lineage (NCBI taxonomy): Eukaryota > Metazoa > Echinodermata > Echinoidea > Camarodonta > Strongylocentrotidae > Strongylocentrotus > Strongylocentrotus pallidus. The sequence goes on from JARBES010000056.1 coordinate 45,048, forward strand.
TGACCATGCACGGAGGTATAATCCCTCCTGGCCAATCTAGTGCAGTAGGGCTTTAAAATACCTTCGAGATTTGGCTCCAATAAATGTTGGGCATTATCAAAACTTAGAATCATCATCATCATCATCATTGTAATTTTAGTTTATAGCCCGGATTCAGTATAATCACATAATAACTCATTGCTCGTTCAAGGTAGCCACTTGTAAAAAGATAACAATGGATTAACTCTGTTTTAATTTTTGATTTTTTTTCTTTTCTTTTCCCTCCTCCCCTTATATTATTATAACTTTCATTTCCATTCATCTTCTATTACCAACTGCAATATCTCTATTATTTGCACGGAAGTTCAGCTTAACTTGTGTAGATTCCCTTTTTAACCGTTTCCCAGCTTCCCTCTTTCCCCATATCTATTGTGTCTCGGTTATCACGTTTATCATCAAATCATAATAATCAGCTTCAATGCAAGTAAGTTATTCATTTAAAACAAAAGTTAAGAGGCATCACAGAGTCAAAAATACGAATGACTTCACACTACACCTAAACAAATACAAGTACTAATAATGAGCAAGAAATGTAATCTTCTTATGCATGATTGCGCCAATGATCATTTCTCTCCCCCAATATAAAGCTTGCCGACTGTCGTAAGAACATCGGCATTTGATCTCTGATCATTTTTTAACATTTTATTGCCAACCATTCCCCATATCTCTACGAGTGGTCTAAAACATTTGACGATCTGACATTTTTTGTATGACATTCGGCAACTGACCACTCGCTGCAAGTTCTCACAGATTGGTTGTCATTGGTTGTCGTTTTTTTTTGGTCAGAAGTCGGCAACCAGTCGTACGCCTAGTGTGATTTAGGTTTAGGATAGTCGAAATGAAATGTCATGAACCTATAACTTTCTCTTGAAGATTTGTTGTTGATAATGATGATGATGACGATATGTGATCTCTTGTCGTTAGAGAACAATTTGAACTTTTGGGCAACGTTGAGAAATTGGCATGATTTGCATAAACGTTTAAGCTCATCGTTCCATGATGATGCATGATACCTGAATTCCCAGTTTCCGGGGGGGTCGAGTTGACTTGTAATGTTCATTTTGCAGTTCAGTTCTTGTTTAGGTGCTAAAGGTTCAGTAAAAGTCAAACAAGTTAGAGTGGAGTATTGACATTGAATACTGTTGCTAGAAATATAGAAATATATCTATTTATTCGTTCATTCGTTAATATATTCTGTGTTCCATATACAAAAGAGTCTCGTCAGTACATACAACTACTTGTATACAAGAGAGCCGTGTACTACATAATAAATTTACAACAGTAGCCAAATATTATTAAACATAACGAAACAAAATACTGATTAAAATTGGAGGTGACGAAATAAGGCCTAACCTGTGCTCCGTCTTATGAACAGTTGTGATTAATCGCAACTTAATTGCAAGTGATATAAATTGCAACTATCTACATACAAGATAGGGCAAACTTGCGATTGATAAGAGGACTTACGAGTGATCCGAATCAATCGCAAATCTTTATAAGACGGGGCCCTGATATACAGCGTAAGTTAAAACGGCTTATGCCGAAAGGATTGGTAGCGTCGGGTCGCGTCGCGTTGACTCGTACGCGGCCATTCGTTCATCTCCTTCTTTTTTTAATATAAAGTGTCGTTAACAGGAGACTAGTTATTACAATCACTTTTCAGTTCTGTTAGGAATGTCGGATTCTTTTTGTATACTCTTCTTTTACCAAGCCATGTTTGCATCAAAGCAGAACGAAGAAACATGCCCAAATTTGGTAATGCATGGGTTTCACAATACCCCAGTTTCCATTGAAATGTTAGTCTTTAGAATCTGTTCCACTGACAGGCGATAACACCCACGATCTCTAGGTTTCTTTTTTGTGTGTGTAAAACTGGTGTGCGTGACCAGCATGACAAATCGTTTCATTCAAAGTGTCTTTTCTATTCCTATCGAAATTTTGTCGATCCTTTTATAATGAGTATTTCAATCCCTTTGCTACCAGAAGCTGAGCAATATTATAGAATGTTTTTTTCACCTACTGTATTGAGCATTTTAGCAGCAGATTTTTGTTTGTATCGGTGCGTGAGTGCTTTGCATCCTTGGAGTTTTTGGCACCAACCTAGTTTCAAACCTGGGACCGCTCAGGGTCAGTTTGTAGGCTAAGACAAAAAGCGACCCTGACACGGACATAAATGCTTGACCAACTAACATCTCCCTAAAAAGTCGTAGGAAAATTTTGGCTAGTCTTCTAGGGAGATTTCTCTCATTGAAATGTGTTCGAATCAATTTGAAATGCACATTGACAACATCATCGGCTTAGGAGTATAAAATAGGCCTAAATAATATATACACATATCTGTAATATTTCGTACCGGGGACGGAGGAGTTTAATGTGATCATTTGAAGTATTGTAATACGGATCCGTGTGTTTTTCACCTTGTACCTGATATATAGTCCTAGATTAACTTTTATCCAGTTCTGATATTCATATATACTAAAGTGGAACATTGCATATATCTATCTGCTGCTACTATTATTATGATTATTCAAATTAAGTGAACCCGCTGAAAGGTAAATAACTTTTACAAACGGAATAGTTTCTGTAAAATGCATATTTTTCTCAATGTATTCAACACCAGCTTAACTATAAAAAGACATCTTAGGTTCAAGTAACTAGAGCTAAATGGTATTAATGTAGTTCGGCATTTACGATTTAGGGCTTTCACTGTTTAATGAATTACATTATAATAGATATATACTGTACATCTGTAATCTGAGTCTTGTAAAGGATGGTGGACCTGAAATGAGAATGAGGATATCAGGTAAAGTATAATAAACGGAATCCAAAATATTGTTTCCATTTTCACTTCTGTTATGTCTGTCTATGTTTTCTCGTATATTATTTTAGTCAGAAATGTTTTTATCAAAGCGGAATGAAGGAAACCCAACATGTGGATATGCTTACAGTTTTCCATTGTAATTTTACTCTTTAGAATCCATTCGACAAACTTGTTTTTGAGCTTTCAAGGACCCATGCTTTATAGGTTACAATCAGTGATCTAAATTTCTTTCATGTAAAACCTACCAGCGTGAATATCATTACAAATGATTTCAATCAAGGTACGTTTCCTTTCAGAATTTTCCTTTCAAATGTGTTTTTCTTTCTTCGTTTACCCAAGCTATTGGGCACAAATTTGTGTGGTTTCCAGACAAAGTCACTCATCCGTCTCTCTCTCTCTCTCTCTCTCTCTCTCTCTTTTGTGTTGAAAAGTTCAGGGTCCATATTAAGTAAACGCAAATCCTTTATGTACTTTATGTACAACAAAGAAGAAAGGAAAGACACTACACACATACAAAAAGTTCCCTAAACACAACCCTTTTTCACAATCTTAAGTTGATTCACCCTCCCGCTACAAGTCAATAAAGTTATTGCCCACATTGTCATTGACAGACTAAAATATAATAATGAGTCTTGTAGGATTTTCCATATTGAAAAGAATGTCAAAAGGGACGTCTGGAATCACTGATTGTTTGCTTGATGTGTTTGTGTAAACTACACACGCACCCACCCACACATTATCCTTTTTGCTTTTCCGTAATTTTGTTCAATTTTTCTTCACTATCAAAACAATACAATCATTTTCAAAATGTATTCCTTTTTCACTATAATAACATAATTCAATTAACTTAAAGCCCCTCTCAAAGTGTTGGGAGTCCCAAAAATTTGATGGCAAAATTTCTAATAAACGCCAGATCTGCAAGGCTACGTAAAAAATGGTTTTATTTAATTTTTAATCTGTTTCTATTTTGATTATTTGAATTTAAACGTACTTAAATTTCTATTCCTTAAATTATATTATATAAACGACTGATGTGGAAGACTAGTCAACGCAATCTTTCGGCGAAACCGGAGGGGGGGGGCGGGGGGCTTTGGTCGAATGGCCGCGTGCCAGTCAACGCGACACTCCCAACGCACCCTTTGGGCAAATCTCTGAAAAATTGTATGCATACTTCTTTAAAAAAAGGTTTTACTTGATAACCTGAAAGCTTGCCCGAGGCTGACCCGACATAGTAACACGTAATTTAAGCATGCTTGATCATAGTTCAGTAGTAGCAATAGCAGTTCATTTATTAATAACAGGTTTAACTTAATGGAAAAACTCGTCACTAGGTACCCATGCAGAAAAAACGTCTATAACATTTAAATATGTTAGTGAAGTAGTGAACTGGTCAATGTTTAGGACTTATGACCCAGGTAAACCTTGACCGCCATATACGGTGGACCCCATGTTTGTGATTTCTAATCATATACATGTATCTCTTTTTATATTTTGACATTTCTCCTCAGTCTGGATACCGTTCACGATGGCAGAGAGGCTGAAAACCAAAGAGATGACTGAACCCCCGAGTGATGACACACCAAGTACAAGGTACAAGTCCACTCTGATACCTGTATAATTGATAAATTTGCACTGGTCACAGAATGCCAATGATTGACAAGGCTATTTATCACTTTTGAGAGTAGTTCAGGTTGTTATTCTTTATTATACAATGATGACGTGGATCCTAATCTAATAATTGGTTAAAAGCGTACGCGTGACCATGCATTTATTTTGCCTAACGCGAAATTTGGATAACTAACTAGACTGTTCCAAAGGTACCTTGTGTGGGTAATTCTTTCTAATGTTGAATGTTAAAATGCTTAAACGACAGTCTCCTTTCAATTCAATCACAGCTTTATTATATAAACATGCAAGAACATATGTGACATCGCACCACAACACAAACAAAAAGTCATATAATGTGGTTTTCAGTTAGAGCTCAAAGGTGGATTTGTTCAGGATGACCATATTTAGCTATTATAATTTCCTACAAGAGTATACTTTTTGCTATGTAATTCCAAAAATTCGAAGCACAAAACAAATTAAAAGTGATATTTAGGCAGTATTTTGCAGACCTATGTTTTTCTGATCTTGAGTTTGTTGTAATAGTTTTTATTTATTTACGACCATCGCTACTGGGTACATTTTGATCTTCAATCACTTTAAACCTCAGTAAGCTAATGCATTGATTCCTTGAACAGATTAACCCTAATGAGGCCGGGGAGGGGGGTCAATTATTGGAATTGAAGGAATTTAGTGGGATGAGAGATATAGCCATCTGTGCCATGGTCGCTTGTTACCCATTTTACGATATTATTGGTACGCATATGAGTATTTCCCAGTATTTCCAGGCATTTCCCAATATGCCCTTTATTTCCCAGTATTTCCCGAAATATCGCCAACCCTGTAGCATTCCCGATAAAATGACATAAGACTTTTTCTAGAGGCTCTTTTTATATTTGGCTGGTCTGCTACAATGATATCATGGTCAGGGACACAGCATTAAAGTACATGTATTTCAATTAGTTCAAATATTTCATATATCTTTTTCATTGAACTCAACACTAACAAGTATTTTTGAAGTCTTGAAATACGTACATGTAAAATACTACTAGGTCACATACTGGTGTAATTAAGATGAACAGAATGTTAAATCTGTTAAATAATTAATCCCCATACCGGGGACATGAAATATATATGATTTGTAATTTATGAAATGAATAGAAGGCTTGATTATAGTTGTGTAGTATAACTTTAATTATACAAATGCTTTAATTCTGCTGTTTTTATATTCTAGCGGTCAAACATCAAGTCAAACACATGGATTCGATGACGTCATCTTCAAAGTAGCAAACGCTATATCAGCTGATGTTGATTTAATGAAACTTGGTATTGAGCTCGGAGTCCAGATTCCTGATATCAACCGGGCATTAGAAACGAATTGGGCTGGAGGTAGAAAGACAAGTAATGGTAACGTGATGATGCTTCAGAACTGGGCAGAGACGATCAAATCATCCAAGCGACTTCCAATTCTTAGAGCCGCTCTCAAAAAGGTGGACTTACTAGGGGTGGAAGAGACATGTTTCCCAAGCACCTGCAACGGTAAGCTTTCCTATAATAATTATATTGCTTATATGAAAGCACTTATAAAGCAACTTGAGTACTTTTTATATGTGAAAAAATATCCTTAGTTTGAGAAAAATTTCCCTCTACAGACTACATTGTATATCCACACCCAAAAACAGTTTCCGTTATAAATTAGCTCAACGAGTGTTGCATTGGTATCCTCTGATTTATTGAAAAGACAATCTTATGCACACTCAATTACGATAAGGTGAAATAAATTGTTACACATAATAAACATTAGAGCTAAGTACTTTCACGTGTCATTTAAGTTCATTTTGGGGCTGTAATTTTCATACTATTCATGAAATGATACGAACAAAGTTGTTTTCCCTGATATACTTGATGTTGACACTTTAATACAGAGAGAATCACAAAATAGGGGTTAACATGAAAGTACAGCATGGCAATCTTATGTACATACATTTTACTATAACACGTGAAATAAAATGAAACGATGATACAGAATTAAATATTATAGATCATGTTCATCAATAATTTAGTATTTTTCTTAAAGATCTATTTTATTTCGATAAAACACTTATAATTTCTTTCATACCACCGGAAAATAGTTAAAGTAAAAAATGCCAAAATATATTAGTTTCCATCCAAATGTGGCGTTGTGGCAGCATTCATCATGGTACATAACACGTGATAAATACATAGAAATGTAATTCCTGAAAGACTTTATTTTCAATAGCTTCATGTGACCTACAGGTTCAATTTACCCGTCGGAGAAATTGCATCTTTAAAAGCCAAGTCTTAAGATCATTAACTTTAACTTATCTGATAGCGTTTCATTGATTTATACGGATATAAATCTAAGCCAGCGGTATATCCAGCTCGAATTGACAAACCAAGGGAGGAATCCCATCCGAATGAAAAACAGCAAGAGCTACGGCTGCAGAAGACAGCCCGGCATACCCACTGCAAATTTCATGTCATTAATTTTAGTGGGAGGGTTTTCAAATGCACGGATCTGCGTCCGTATGCCGGATTTATCCTTTGCCAAACACTTATTTTCAGCAGAAAATTTGTATCAAATTTTCTTACTTCCATTATCATTTTGCAATAATCTCCTTCTCTTTTCCCCCAGATGACGATGAGGTGATGCCAAGTTACATAAGGAAGTTAAGAGAAAAACTTAAAAGGAGATATCGCAAGAAATATGGTCAGATCAAAACATCGCCTGTAAACCCTGAGTCATTGACATGGCTTCAGCACATCTATGTCAGTCTTGTCCTGATGTTGGGATTACGAGGGGAAAAGGAGGAGCCAATAGATTATGACGGGTTGTTTAAATTCATCAAAACTGACACACCGAAAGGTTTTGTAACACGATTAGCTTTCACTGGAGAAGCTGGTGTAGGAAAATCGACGCTGTTTGCTAAGATAGCTCTTGATTGGGCTGAGGGTAAAATTCTTCAAGAAGTCAATCTGCTTTTTCTTGAATCATTTCGAGAGATTCAAGAGAGCGAATTCTTTGGGGATACTGTCATGAGCCATTTCCCGGATGAATCAGAAATAAATGGGGAACGGATTGATGAATATATCAGGAAAAATCAGAGAAAAGTCCTTATTTTATTGGACGGATTGGACGAGGCACAAATCGACATCAAAAAGCCAGATCGCAATGACGCTATCGTATCGATCGTGAGGGGAGAACGATTCATTGATACCCCAGTCGTCATCACAACCCGTCCTTTTGGAGCTGATCAGATCAAGAGCATCATGACGATTAATGACAAGTACACGTTCGGTAAGGTTAAGGGCTTCACAAAGGAAAACATGGCAACATATATCGAAAACTATTTCAAAGATGATTCTGATTCTGCTTCGACCCTCATTAACTTCATTGACACAAACCGAGTAGTTTCTGAGTACATGGCGCCCTTCCCGATATTCTGCAGTATGCTATGTAGCCTCTGGAAAACGCCAAGTGAGCGGGAAATTATTCAGACAATGGAAACATTCTCGCAACTTTTGAAGCGTCTCGTCTTTTCACTTCAAGAGCAATACCTTTCCAAACCAAATGAACTAGAAGAGGGCTATGGAAGCCGCATGAGGAAAGCTAGTGAAAGTATGAAAGATATTGGTTGTATCGCATTTCAAGGTCTTGTGGTTAAACAGCTCATCTTCGATGAAAATGCGCTCGGTTCAAGCACAGAGGCTGCAATGACTGCATGCGAGGTCGGGATTCTTAGCAAGGAAATAAGGCCAGCACCCTTGCAAATCAGAGAAAGCCAGCGAAAGCAATTCATCCAAGAATTCTCTTTCCCTCATAAGTTACTGCAGGAGTACATAGCGAGTTTCTACCTTGCATCGCTGTTCAACGAAGATCGTCAAGAATTCAACAGAATCCTGGCAGACACTCTTTTAGAAGACTGCAGGGAATTTAGATATGTTTTGTACTTCACTGCAGCTCATGGAGGTGAAGTAGGAAAGTCAGTCCTGGAAGCCCTATGCAAGAATGTTGATGACATGGAGTTCATCATTCAGTGTGCATTTGAATGTCATGATTCAGAAGCCATTGATCCCGTCAGGAACCTGCTTAAGGCGCAGACATATCTTATGTTAGGTTCTGATGTGATAGATTCTGATGTTTCAGTCGCCGCAATTCTCTTCACGCTGGAAACAATAGGGAAGGAAGTAGTAAGTTTCGTGAATAGAATAATTATAGACATATATCATTTACATTCATCTAATTGTAAATTGTTATTATAATGAGGAAATACTGTCATCTGTTGAGCTTTCAGTAATTACATATGCAATTTTGGCGACAAACAAAAGAACAACTACTCATTATACCGTATGTTATTTTGCCCACCCTTCGAACCATATTAAATTTAGAACTGCCATGTTGTCATTATATACGTACTATAGTGGGCTGTATTCCAATGTGTAATCAGTCTCACATGAGAACGAGAGTCATGCCACCGCTTGCCTCTTCCTCGTATATACATTTAAATGACTTACCAAGAAAGGAAAAAGGTAACAATGTTGTACGGCTCTTTGAGGAATAAAGAAAGGGGAAAAGCTGAGCCAACCAGACGAACAAACGAATGCATGCTATAGGAATTTGTTGCATAAATTATACCATTAGCATTATATGTTTTATTATAATTATTGAAAGTATTATTTATAGATCGAATGTTATAAATTCATTTATACAGGTAAGAAGAAGTTCCTTGATTCGTGAAACATTGGGTGTTAGCGAGTACTTCGAAGCTAGCGCATCATCGTCTGATGTAGCTGCAGCAGTATGTCTCTTCACATTGCAGAACTTACGAAAGTTGATCATTGACATCGAGCGTCTGGATGACAAATTCTACACAGGAATGTCTTCTGCAGCTCCACAGTCCAAGGTTTCTGATTATTATATTAATGTTGATGAATCCTAATCATAAGTATCATTATTTCTTAATCGATGCATGCTCTATGTTGCTTCATAAGGTTTTAAACAAATTACATTCATGAACAAAATTTTGTTCTTTACACTCAAAATATCGGTCACTTCTTTTCACAAAGTTGAGAAGTCTAAGCATCATGAAAGGCTTGTGAAACGGTCTTGCTCTATTCTTCCTTCAGCTACACCCACCTTCTCTTCCTTTTCCTTTTTACTTATCATTGATATGTATCTTCCTCTGAACATTTTCTCTTTGTCTCTATACAGAGTGAGTCAGAAAAAATGTCCCACTTTTTAAAAGTTGTATTGTTTAAAGTATGAATATTTAAACATGGGTTTCATGATATGCCTTGATAGAGTAATCCTCCCAGTACATTTAGGTACCATTTTCATTTGAATCTCTGCATGCATGACTGAACATCAGACAATCTTTACAA
>JARBES010000057.1:194672-205999 GCA_030265145.1 Strongylocentrotus pallidus
GCTCGTTCTGCTACGCTATGATTTTTCGAAAAATAAAACACCACCACGAGAAGACCGCCTACATGCAAGCTGGTATATCTTCCACCGTGTCAACGAAAGATTCGGGGAACTCAGATTTGCCTCAGAAGGAGCCTGGGACAACAAACGGGGTTGACGGTGACCATCTAGAAGTTGGACATGCAATCAGAAATGATGGTCCATCTAATGAGCAAGGATGCGTTTCGGAGCCGGTAATTAGCCATGTGGACACCACGCATTCGCGTGTCGCCTTCGGTGAAAACCATCTCTCCATACCTGCAATCTCCTCATCCCTGGATCACTCGAATTCTTCAAACAAGAGTCACTTCAATGTCAAGAATCAAGTATCACCAGCTACACCTGCACCAGTCGCATCTGACGCCACGTCTGCTCCTGCTCCTAAGTCCAAACCTCGTATTAAAAAAGACCAAATGACCAAGATGATGTTCATCGTCACCATCATTTATGTCTTCTCCTGTATACCGGTCCTCATCCTCGAGAACCTCCCAAGGAGGTACATCGTGCAGATGCAGCAGACGACGGCCGGTGAAGGCACGGTCAACTTCCTGTACCAGATGCGTCTGATAAACCACATCATCAATGTGTTTGTCTACTATGGCGTCAATGAAAATTTCAGAAGGGAAACCAATGCGTTGTTTATCAAACCTGCTGGAAATTGAATGATGGTGAAGTGGTCTTTTGAGAGGAAATTTTATCGAGCGTTGACAGTGAACGTTGACTGTCAAAATGGTAATTGCAATGATTGAAATTTTATCGTACTTTATGAGCAATTACTGCTTGCAGCACCCAAATGATTTTTACACGATGATTGTGTAAAATTTTGAAAAAGATAGTCGTCACTCGAAGATTCTCTATAGAACATTGTAGAAATACATTTTTTTGAGGGGGTACGGGGTCGATGAATACATATCAAAAGTACTACAACCAGCCAACGCGGGAACAATACGCCTCACAGAGACAAAAGACAAAACTATACGTTACATCTACGCTTATACCTAAGCCACACCAACGAGACCGACACCAGACCGACAACAGACCTAACAACATATTACATTATACCAAATAGCCAAAGATCGGTCGGTTTGGTGACGGTGTGGAGTCGCTTTGGCGGTGTGACTGATGTATAATACCTGAGTCGCAGAGCGAAACCGACTTCACAACGACTGCACAACGGCTCCAAGCCGACTTATTCTTGACAGTAGGGGGTAATGTAATTTGTTTGTGTCCGTCTGGTGTCGGTCTTGTTGGTGTTACTGGGGTATAAGTGGCCAATAGTTGGTCAGTTTGATGGTGTGACTGGTTTTTATACCCCACTCACTTTGCCAACCATTTCAGAACCAACCAATACACGGCGAAATCTTGCCTGGGAGCTAGAGGTTATGATTGTTCGGTTCGTTGTCGCTTTTGTGTGTCTTTCACGTCAGTTTGCCTGTGGTAAAACAAAATTGAATCTTTTAATCTTGATATCTGCACTTTGTAAAATTGTGGTTTCCTTGTGTTTCTCTGTGAATAAAAAAGATAAAGATCGGCGCAAGTAAGTTTATAGGCTTGTGTGTGGGATTTATACTCAAAGAAGAAAAACAAAACAAAACAAAAATCGGAATTTAAACTTGAGTAGGTCTATTACGGACGTAGTAAGTTGTATGTTTGTTTTGATTTTGTTCTTCTTTATTGTCAACAAAATAGGGATTGTAAGTCATACCCATTATAGTTCAACGATTTCCACCAAACGGGAAACAAATATTCAGAAATGCGAAACACTATCAGCTTCTTAAGATTAAAACTTCCAACAAAAACAAAAGATAAAATAAAATAAAGCACAACTCTTGAAACAAGACATCGGAAGTGTCATTCGAAAAACCTCTAAGTGGAAAGTAAAATACTGCACAATTGAACAAAACAAAACCAAAACAGAACAGAAGAGAACGATGACAGCCACAAGTTTCAGGAGGATTGTCCGCAAGGTGGACAATATAGATAAAAGAATACTCAGAAACGCGGAAACTTTCATGCGGTTAACTTCCGTTCCTTTTATGAAAGGATAATCGTGAAACAAGACCGCAACAAAAAACGTCAATGATGTCGTTAAACTATGCATCATACCATACATGTATTTGTCATTCGAAGAACATTATAATGGAAACCATCGTGGAGAATCACATCATTTTACACCATTTAAAACTAAAAATGCCAAGCTCACGAATTAGGAAGATGTCACGTGAAGGGGTGGGGGCGGCTTCAAGGTGAACAAAATTGAACAGAAATAGTGTTGCTTGTCAAAAGTAACTCCATTAACATCAAGGATTGGTACCAGAATAATTAGGGAAGGTCAATTTTAACAAGGGCCATTGTCTCTGGCATGAACGTGAGGCGAGTAGATTCATTTTTATATAACAAATATAGGAGGTGTGTTCTTGTCTATTAAAAGTGACATTTTTTTTCAGCGGGGATAATGGGGGTCACCTCCTTTTTGTAGGGAGAGGGAGCACTGTTTTGGGGGGTTTTTTTGGTAGTGTATGTGGAACGCGGTAAATCATGTGCTCATTTCTAGAATTATGAGAGAAACTGTAGCGACCGAGTAAAATATTGAATTGTTACGTATACGGTATTATATGACTAAGAAGGAGATAATCAATTTTAATTTTGTTTTTCACATTGTTCTGGGGCACCAGCAATTTATATGGGGCGTATTCGCTAAGCTACGTTGTATTTGATAAATATTCACATTATATGAATTATTGCAGAGTATGTTATAATACTTTGAACATCATTTTTTTAAATATAAATCTGAATTCTATAATTATGATACTGATAGTGGTTGATTATGTGGTATCACTGAATTCAATGTTGTATTCCACGATAATGTTGACAGTAACGTTTCAACACAATTTTGAACGAAAAAAACTATTTTATTAGCTTTCTTATATGACAGAAGTAGACTTTATATTGTACAAAGATTATACAAAGAAATGTGCATTTTGGGGCATTTTTCCAATTTTTATTTGTGTAATACAACTACTATCAGGCGTATATAGGCCTATAGACTGTCAATGTAAATATTGTGTATATAACTACGTGGCTGACGTATAGTTTTGTGCTAGTCGTCGATTGTGTAGCATTTTATCACGTACATGCTTGCCCTGGGCCCCGTCTTATAAAGAGTTGATATCAATTGCAACTTATTTGCGATTGATATCAATCGCAACTATGAACATAATAGATAGGAGATCGCAACTTGCGATTGATTGGAGGACTTATGATTGATTTGGATTGATGGTAACTCTTCATGACGGCCGGGGCCCAGGGCGTATAGACTGTCAATGTAAATATTGTATATTTTGTATAACTACATGGCTGACGTGTTAAAATGTATTTTGCAAGGTAATCGTAATTACACAGAGCAGATGAACAAAGTATCCAGAGTTTTAGTCCGGTACTGAATCGATTTAATTAACATGATTATTTATTTAAACATATTTGTGGCTTACACCCAATATGTTTAAATAATTGAAATTTCTCCCAGGAAGCATTACATTTATAAAAAACATGATTATTGTTGGGTGGTCAGATTATATTGTCATGTGTGTGCATGTGGTGCTTTATTACTTAGAGGTGTTGATTTAAATTTACAGATTGTGAATATTTTGTAACTATTTACATATATAAAATTTACAAATATGGAAATAATATGCATGAGTTCGATTTAGTGTAATACTTAGATAAAGCCTTGGCAAAAGTATCATCCGACAAAGGATTATTACTAACTTCCTTTCCGGAGTTATCATGTTTCAGCATAATGTTCTCTATTCTGTCTAAGAATAACGTCTGAAGCATGTCAATCTTAGTGTTGTAGACTGACCCATGAACTCTGGGTCGAAGGGTCAAGTTAAAAACCAAGTCGAAGCACTATTATGTCTTTCGGAAAGAAAATACAAAAATACTTCCCACAATGTCTGGTCCATCACTACACCATTGCTCTGTGACTGTGTATGCATCTATGTATTAGATATATATATTTTACATGTAACACGATCGCGTCTATTTTCGACAAATAAACTCAATACCAATACCTTATTGTAATTCCCCATAATGCAGATAATCGGATTACGCAGTATACGTAATGTCGTCGCTCATTTAGGTGACGAATTAAATGCTAATGAAATTGCATTAGGTTTATTTTTTTCGGAAGTAGTTGCATTAATATACTTGTCGATTCCGTGGAGTATGAATGCCTGGATATGGAATTAAATCACTTCCACATCTCTTCACAATAACCATGCCTGTTCAAAAGTTCAATGTTTATCCCTTAGGGCATATTAAGTACGCATCTGATCACACAACGTATAGTTGTTAAATCTCCATAGCCACGTAATTTGGCACTCGAATGGAATTAAATATCAAAATATCAAAATATACACGTATAATATAATGATGACTATAATTATTTGTAGGAATGGATTGTATGAACGTAGATTGTTTTTAAAGGCTTTTATTTCTATCACCGAATGTTGCTTAAAGTAATAAATTTCTGATAATTTTTCGGTTTTTGGAGTCGGTGTTTTTCGTTTTTCTTATTTCATGATGAGAAAAGTAAGAAATTGTTGCAATATGTGTATAAAGTAAATAATTATATGGATTGTATGAACGTAGATTGTTTTTAAAGGCTTTTATTTCTATCACCGAATGTTGCTTAAAGTAATAAATTTCAGATAATTTGTCGGTTTTTGGAGTCGGTGTTTTTCGTTTTTCGTTTTTCATGATGAGAAAAGTAAGAAATTGTTGCAATATGTGTATAAAGTAAATAATTATATAAGAAATGTATATATTGATATTGAACACTCTCTTAGTTATAGTTACTCATTGTAAAATATTTTGATGCATCCACACGAGTGTTACCCTGAAAGCATAGAGGCTTTATTTCTATCACCGAATGTTGATAATTAATAAATTTCAGATAGTTCTGTGTGTTTTTTGTTCATGAAAAAAAAAGTATTACAATATTATGTTGTCATGATGAAAAAAGTACGAGATTAGTGCAATATGTGTATAACGTAAATAATTATATAAGAAATGTATCAACTGATATTAAACACTCACTCAGTTATGGTTACTCATTGTGAAATATTGAGTTCTGTGTGTTTTTCGTTCATGAAAAACAATAGTATTCCAACATTATGTTGTCATGGTGATAAAAGTAAGAAATTAGTGCAATATGTGTATAACGTAAATAATTATATAAGAAATGTATAAACTGATATTGAACACTCACTCAGTTATGGTTACTCATTGTGAAATATTTGATGCATCCAAGCGTTAACCTAAATGTATAGCTATTTAGGTTATAGGCCTTTACACAAACGGTGTTCGTGTAATAAATAGTGTAATTTGTGAAATGGTGAAATTGTGAAATAAATGCACTTAAAGAACGTCGTGCTGGATTATTCAGTATTTATTTCGCCTTCCTTTCCATAGTAGGTATACTTATAACACTTATTATGCCCATGATGTTGAATTATGTGTAACTCGATATGCCTGATCTTAAAGTTCAACGACAAAGACCTCCTTATCATGTGAAAATATATTTATTTGCATCGACTTGGTCAGTATGAAAATATTCTTCTAAAATGTGCCCCTCCCTGACTTGAATATAGGGGAGAGAGGGTAAAAGGAAGAAAATAGAGAGGAGGAGGAGGAGAGGGGGAAAGAGAGAGAGAGATGGGGAGGAAGAGGGTGTGTGTACCTGTCTTTGATTCGTATTGCAAGATCTCCTTGGAGATCTGGAAAAATTGCTACAGCCGACGGTATTTCACGTCGTCAGAGCGGGGTATTGGGATAAGTTTTCAACTAGCAATAATCGCGCCTCGGATAAACCTCATTGGCTACGATACTGCCTCTGCGCAAAGATACCTATCTCCAGCTTTCGCGAGGAATACCAAGCTTTACATTATGACGTGTTGTTATGGTGAGAATAATACTTAAACTGCATCATTTATTTGATTTTATTGCATACCTGATAATACAACATCTAATATTTCTAATTGAACGGAATGAAATCGTATAAAAGAAAATATAAAAAGAGCAACAAGTACTAGAATTACACTGAATAAAATTAAAATGCAACTTTTCAAAGTAAAACCGTCAGTTTTATTCACCTCCCTTATTCACTGAAGCACATCTCCTTAACAATCAGCGAGTTTGTGAATTAATTATAGCCTTATTTGAATGACAATTACGGTCATTGTTCACAATCATCAGGATGCTTCGAATCTCCTGTTGCAAGATACTGAACAGACCGTTATTTCATGCACGTATCTAGTTTTACATCTCAATATAACTGAATATATTAAAGGGGTAGTTATAGGTTCCGTTGCAGAGGGCGCTACACAAAATATTTTTTTGTGAGCTGAGATTATGAAAAACTGAGTGTCAAATTTGAAAGAACATAATATAGGATTTCTCGGTCAATTTCGTAAGTTCGCCACACAAATTCATTTTATGTTCATTCAATTTCGCCGATTCTGTCACCGCAGCTGTTATTTTCGTTCAAATTCGTTTTTTTAGCATTTAAATTCATAAAACGATCATTCAAAAAAAAAAATTAAGTCGAATTAAAACGTGTTTCTTTTTCGTAAAATGTTCATTCAATTTAAAACGAGACTATTCGCGATTACGTAATAGCGTCTTCCGTGAATTCAAATTCGTTTCTTTGCAAACAATTTCACACGTTTTGCAGACATATTAAACATGTAAATCTTACCCAGTATGATCACCCCGCAAGCTTAGTTCCATGTTAAATTACTTTTTAAATTGTATGGGTTGGCAAGCAACAAACATGTTATTTGTCCTCACTAGGGGTGTATACCCACTAAATCATCACTATTTAGCAACTGAACGATCATGTGTTAAGTAGATCACCTAGCCACATCAATATAGAATTAGCATGGAACTAAGCAAGAGTGTCTTTTTATAAAAATGCAATGATATAAGTGCATGCAAAGTGTGTGTTTACAGACTACAGTTGTATTAATTGGAGTGGCGTACCATAATGGTGGGGGTAGGGGTGTCAATACTCAATACATTGATTTATTTTTTATGTTTTGTTTCGTTTTGTTTTTGATAAATTATTCGATGTTCGTAATCTCTTTGAAGTCATTTATATGTGTGTATCATCATTATTAGGCCTTCTTATTATGTGAACATATATTAATTTGCATCGACTTGGTCAGTATGAAAATATTCTTCTGAAATAATTCATTGAAATTACCAGTCCACGGGTTTGTACGTGCCCCTCCCTGACTTGAATATAGGGGAGAGAGGGGAAGGAAGAAAAGAGAGACGGAGGGGGAAGAGATAAAGAGAGCGGGAGATGGAAAGAGAGAGAGAGAGAGAGAGAGAAAGAGAGGGGGAATGAGAGAGAGAGAGAGAGAGTGAGAGAGAGAGAGAGAGAGAGAGTGTGAGAGAGAGAGAGAGAGAGAGTGAGAGAGAGAGAGAGAGAGAGAGAGGGAGAGGAAAACGAACAGGCAGACAGACAGAAGGATGAATGATAAATATAAGATTCTAAGACCATGATCACCTCGCCTCAAGAACAATCACTATATTTGGAAAGTCATGATGTTAGTATCCTGTGGTGTAATGTCCTCAATTTTCACAGTGTTTAGTGTCTTTCACTCATTTTTTAGCATTTGGTCTTACATAATATTCATACCTAGTTCAGTATATTCAGATGTCACTAAATGGCATATTCACGATTTACGTAATACAGCGCAGTGGTCTCGTGACCGGGAAGTCTCTGGCGACTTACTTACAAGAAGAACATGCCTGTTTTCTCAGCATTAAGGTTGAAAATAATCCGGAAAATAAGGATCAAAACATATTAAAAAAACTAGAATATATAATAATGTTTTAAAACAAAACAAAGGAGTAGACAGAACTGTTGTTTCATACCTTTGTGAGGATCCAAATTAAAGTCATACCTCTGTGATAATCCAACATAAATATTCTTTGAGACACAGCAAGATAAAATCTGTGATATAGCTAATTGTTTACATGTTTCCATGTCGCAAAAAATAGTTGTTACGTCAAAATTGCGCGCAACGCGAGTATGACATAACAATGGTTAGCAGGAAGTGCATGAGCAATGACACAAGGAGAGTGACGTCACAGTCACTTATCACGTGACATGTACAAAATACGCACTTAGCGTTGATGTAAAAATGGCAGGAATTGGGAGACAGTTAGCCATTTCAGGGGGAACATTTCTTTCTTGTACTCTGTAGTTATATTGATAATAAACGGAGTGGATTGACATTAGGTATTCTAATAGTATTGGTGATCACTGGGTTTCTTTTAATACTGCAAAACTTTATGGGAAAGCACCATGATCATAGAAACGGGTAAAAATACTGGATATAAGGTGCCCAAATATTATGATCTATTCCGTTATTATTTTATATTCTTTACATTATACATCTTCTGTCGTAACCGGATGTTTAACAAAAAGAGAATTAAGTGGGAGTCGGATTTTTTATTTTTATTTTTTTCTTTCAATATTAAAAATCCGTCAGTTTTTATTCAAGTAACCGTTAGGATTACAAGACCAATGATGATAGTGAGACTTCCCAATTCTTGAAGCGGAGAAGCTTTCTTTTTCAGTCATTGTTTTTTATATTGCGCCTATATACAAAGGATTGTGTGTTATTTTTCGTTCATTAGTTTTTAATTTGGACTAAATTTCATTTAGATTTTGTTACGTCGTGGCAGTCGTGCTTGCAAAAACTTCCAATTTTTCGCTTTTAACAAATTAACTTCAAATTGTTGGTACTTAAAGAGAAGATTGAGTTCTGCGGAGAGGTGAAAAATAAAGTGTGAGCGTTTTCATCGTTATTATGCAAGTGTGGAAGAAAATCAGAGAAAATATGTTTCCTGAAAAACATGGATCTTCAAATGCCTTCATATTCTTAATATGACAAGTAACAGTAATAATGAGGCCCGATTTTTATGCCACATGTTTGTGTAGTCCCATATACATCTTTCTCTGTAAAGTGATTGTTACTTTACTCAGACTGGGCCAAATTTCGTATCATGTTGATGATTCCAGAACCTTGTAGTACACACCAATACTTAAAGTGCTGCATGATCAACTTTTCCTGATTGATTCCACACCGATTCGTTCACAATGCAATCGCATGACCAGAACTCAACTTTATCTGTAATACTTGTTGAAATATAGAAACAATTATAACAAGTTGAGATAACCACATCATACAAAGAAACGATGGGGCAGCAGCGTATCAAGAACTTGTCCTTAGGAGGGGCAAAACATCTCACCTTGAATACATTTTTTGTAAGGAAACTTTGTGAGGGCCCCGATTTGCATTACAGCGGGTAGAGGGTGGGGTGTATCTCCCAACACGACTTACGTATTAAATGTGGGAAGACAAATCTAAGTGTTTTGAAAATGCTGTACAATAGTTCGTTTGACTTACAATGATAACCTGGGAGTGGTTCACAAAAACTAAGATCGACTTTAAGTTGGACTTAACTATGAGAGGCCATTCATGCCACTGGTTGCTCTCACCATTGGTCAATCGATTATGATCTTTAGATTATATATTTTCCTTCAATAATCAATAATGAACTATCAAAAAAGGTAAATTCTGTAGATTTGTGACCACGAGTTGTACATCCCGTGAGAGATCAATGCCAGTAAATGGTGAGAGAAAACAGTGGCATAAACAGTCTGCCATAGGTAAGTCCAACTTAAGGTCGATCTTAGCCTTTGTGAAACACTCCCCTGGTATACAAGTATATTATACAAGAGACTGTTACCGTAGTTCTTTTTCTTGATCAGAAATATGCCAGGAGGGGCAAATGAACCCCCTTGCCCCCCCCCCCTCTTATTACTCTAGTGCACCAGCACAGATATCATACATGATATTATGCATACTATAATAATACATCTATATTAAGAGCCATTTTCTCATCCCTGGTTATAGCTTTATACTTTGTATCCTTGGCTGGGCAGATATATGATATTTCAGATTTTAGTATTGATTTTTACCATTCAGGGCAAATATCGTTGGGTTCATCTTGGGCATTGTTGGTATTTCAATGTCTGTTGCATACATGTATTTGCCCTTTGATATTCAGTTGTTTCAACCATTCACATTAAATTCTACAAGACGGTTTTAGCTGTATACACAGAATCCCTACATTAAGACCATTGAACATTTACCTTTAAAACCTGTTTACTAGTTCCGGATATATCGACTTATACTGACAATGACTTTTGATATCTCAATCTTTAGATCCATGAAAGGCAGGTAAATCCTTGGCTATTATGACAGTTATTTGTAAACCTCCCCCGCCTTAGCTGGCCTGGAAAATGAAAAATAGAAACAGGCGAGCGCTTCATCTGATATTCCATACGAACGAATATTTTTTTATGAGGAGGATTTCACGCTGAGGGCAATCGATTAGATCATCTTGACATTTACGTTTTTCCACCGCAGGTTTACTCATTTATTTGTTAACCCATTTTGTATCATTATTATTCTTTTTAACCAGGTACATTTTATCTCTATACGTTAAGAATAAAACATAATGTTTAAACAGTAAACCACAGATATGTATTTTCTTCCGCTAGATTTTAAGCGTAAGTAATGATCATTGGCATAAGGATAAAAGAAAGGTTATAAACGCTTGAATATCAAGCCAAGAGCCTTTTAAAGCATAATGTTAGGCAGTTATTGATATTGACCTCGCTTTTTGTCTCATTCCAGAATACTTACGTATGTCTTGGGAAGAAAGAACCTATCAACCTTTAAGCACGAGGTATTCCGCTCCATGAATTGTATAAAATCGATGTCTTCCTTCCCCATTCTTAATATTTAGATCGTGTAGAAGCTATTTACTGAATGGCAATTTAAAGAAAGGAGAATGGATACCACAGTGAAGGGTTCTTATCGGAAACCTAAGTAGCAGGTTTCAGACATTAATGAACAATTATTTTAGCATTAACTAAATCCTAAATCAAGAGCAGATACAGGATTTTAAAGAGGGGAAGGGGGAATTAAAGAAACAAATGACATGATATAAGAGTTACTAGAATTTCGGGTGCCTTCTTATTCCAAATATTCTTGCGAGGAAAACAAAATCCAGGTGAAAATGTGAAAAAAAGGCATAGGCCTATTTGGTGTTTGTGTGTGCTTATGGGTGGTAAAGGGGGTGGGGGATCGTGAGTCCCCCTATGTAGATCTGTGATTGATGGAGGTTGCCAATCTCGTTAA
>JARBES010000057.1:677503-692612 GCA_030265145.1 Strongylocentrotus pallidus
TGCTCCTCCTTTTTCCCTCTTCTTCTTCTCAATATTATTTTCAAATAACGCGAAATACCGTTTTCTTCATTATTCCCTTTGAAATCCATATCAGTGTCAACGAGATGCAATAATACGTGCTTTGAATGTACAACGGATTCAACCCATTTCATCTAGACAAGGGGGGGGGGGTTGGAGGCAATCATATTAGCAAACACTCCATGGATTAGCAGTTGCCTCTGCCTGCCACTTCCCGAATGTTTGATATAACCCATCAATCTTCGCAAGATGTAGACTTAGGCATTCTTCTATATGGGAGGCGCTGTACAGCCTATTGTAACATGATCGCTAAAACACACACTAATAACTCATTTTGAAATATGCGAACAGTATACAGTGACCTTTTACATGATCCGAACATGAATAATAATAAGGTACTGTAATTGCTCTTTGGGCCCTACTTGCTTTCTTAAAAGTCCCTGCGATCTTGTTTTGTATTCCTCATTTTCGTCAGCTATTTAAAGGTTACCAATTTTGTTTCTTTGTTGTTTGTTTGTTTATTTGTTTTTATCAGGTATGATGACTAGAATGTGAATATCATGAATTTCATCCCACTGTGTATTTTTGCTGAATGTGCGTATTGTTTTTATTTAGGGGATGGACAACATTGAGTTCTAGTTATGAGATTACTTTTTTTTTAAAACTAACTGGAATCAATTTGGAAAGGGCTATCACATCAAAATGTGTGTATGTTGTGAGATTTTTGGAATCATCAAAATGATGAGAAATTGGCTCTATTTTGCTGAAAGTTGCAGACACTGCACACAGAAATGTATGAATGGGATCAAACACAATGTGACGTTTAGGTTTGGTCCAAACATTTCAGTGATCTCTTGTCATATTATGTGAGGGTTCTTGAAGAGCTATCTTGTATAGGAGGCCTTTCGTTAATGGTGTTCTTATTTGAAGGTTTTATTCCAAACTGATACAAAACAAATGAGAAAGCTCACATATCCTTTTTCAACTTTAGCAGTACTCAAACTTTTCTCTAAAGATAATGTATTCCGATGTGTTGAAAATGCAAATGTAAAAACCAGGCCCTTCAACTCTTACTGATTGCTGTTATACTTTATTTTGAATAGTAATGTTGGGCATTAGCAATTTTGACCGATTTATTGGTTTTACCTTTTCAGAGACAAGAGGGCGCTATACTTGATTCCTGACAAGCTGGCCAATCTACAGTGATACAGTGATCACTTTATCGTATTCGCGACCAACGGTGCAACGATTAATGAAACCATGTGTGAGACCTACATTGACGTTTACAAATTTTGCACTAGAACTCAACATGACGGCTTTTAAAAAATCTGTCTAGCGCCATCTTTTGTTCAACTAACAACGATGATCCTGACAAAAAATATGTGCTAATTAAGCGAGTTTTCTGTCAGTTCCCTGCGTAAAACAATACGGAGCTGAACCCGATTTCATGTTTTAAGCCTTATTTTAATCTTTAATTAGTTTATGTAGAGCAAAGATGGTGAAATGTATTTCCTTCATCTCAAATGTGCTAAATGTCATCAGGGATATAAACTCACATATCCCTGATGTCATGCTGCCACAGTCGAGGAATGGAGTGATACAAATTATATAGTAAATCGTCAAAAGCTGGCGCTATATACATTGCTACTCGCCAGAGCCATAATTATGCTCAGAGTTTCTCAAAGTGGGTTATTACAATTTATAGGTTAAAGATTTTGGGTACATGTCAATTTATTTTGCCTTCTTATGCCCTACAAGGAAATCTGATAACGAGATGTTTAAACTATGTTTATCAATTTTATCTGCAAAAACATTAATTTCGGCCTGGCGCTTGTTATTTGTCCCCAAAAAATAGAGGACCGATGATGTTAGCACTGTATTGCTTCTTGTTGATGACCATACGATTGTAAAGAAAGATTGAAACTAAAGAAGAAGAGGAAAAAATAATTAAAAATGTCCAAATTTCTAGCGATCCCTGTCCACTACAAAAAAAAAGGAAACGATGAATATCTTCTCACATTTCTAGAGGAAATTAGATGAACCAGTACGTTTTAGGGCCCTGGGTATAGGAGCAGTTTGATTATTAATTTTCTTCCTCTTCTTATTCTTCTTCTCCTTCTTCTTCTTCTTCTTCTTCTTCTTCTTCTTCTTCTATATTCTTCTTCATCTTCTTCTTCTCCTTCATCTTCTTCTTATCTCTTTTCTTCTTCTCCTTCATCTTATTCGTATCTATGTTCTTCTTCATCCTCTCCTTCTTCTTCCTCCTGACATAATTTGTTAAAACTTCCTTTTTGAAAGGATAGCATCTCTTTGTTCTCAAAAGAATAGCATCTTCTTCCTTTCAAAAGGAAGACATTTTTTCTTTCTCTCTCAAGCGGGGCCACTGGACAGTGACCTTTAGAAGATAACTTGAATCTCCCCATAACTCAACTGTCTACTTATTTGCATTATATGCAATTGTTTCATAGTAGCGATTTCTGTTACACCTCTTTGATTCTGCTATGCAAAATGTAACAGGAATTCATGTATTGATCGATTTTTAATTACAGGTTACAAAGTTACAGAATTCGAATCCAACTGATTTCTCTAACTAAGGACTATTTCAAAAATGACATCTTCCCTTGTCTGAACTAACAGTCTAAATTATCTTTTATGATTTGACCTTGCATTTTTATAGTCCTTTTCTGCGTGATTGTGTGCCCTTTTACTGATATTTAAACATTACATTAAAGGTGGATTTAAAATGAAATTATATACAAAAAACAACGCCATATCTTATGGACATTCTTATTTCCAATAGAAACTTTAACCTCCTTAAAACGTTTAGAAGAAGAAAAATATCGTACCTAAATTTTGGAACTCACCGGATAAATTTCAAGATTGAATAGAACAATTTTGCTCAAAGTGTTTTTTAAATTACCGCAAGCTTTATTTTTTCTACGTCCGATTATATTGAATGCGTATCAACTAGGGACATTTTTGACCCCCCCCCCCTTCTAACTTCGAATCTAAAAAAGTAGTGGCGTGTGCAAATTTTTGAAATTAATGAAGAACAACAAATGTTTGTCATCGTAGCTAAATATTCCCTATTGTATTCTTTATTGATCCGATGAACATGATTTAATTTTACGTTTACCACATTTTATTGTTCTGTTAAAAAATTTCATTACGGAATAGCCCAGTTCATGTTTAATAATGAACGACTTATGAAAATAAATTTAGTCATGCAAAATAAAATCGTTATGTGACATCTTTTTGTTATGAAAGAGAAAAGGGGAAAGAAAATCAACGACTATTCTCATGTTGAGTTCAATAAATTTATCGGGTATGATTGTTGGGAAATTAAGGTAAAAAAGAACAGATGTGAAATTTCATTCAAAATCATTTGAGCGTATTCCAGAATTGTTTGCTTTCATAATTCCCCGAACGGCGTTAATTGCATTGGGCAATATACCAGAAATCGATAACTAGTCCGAAAGCTGCTGATATCCTAAACCGCGTCAGTTCCAGGGAATTCCCGTAAACGCTGAGCTCAAATCGCAGAATTGTCCCGGAATTTCATAAGCTGGTAGAACGTTGTGAACACAGCGAGGGGAATAAATTGATGCGTTTCATTTTGCTGTGCAATCTTCATTAATGCTAATTAGTCCTTAGCAACATACTCTCGAAGATAGTGACTAACGTAATTGCGATTGCTCTCTGTCTCTCCCCTGCATCATCGCAGGATATACGTAAGGAGCAAAAGGGGATCACTTAGGAGGAAGACTCGTTCATTATTTTAAGGGGTAAATTTATCCGATGGTAGACATTCATTTTATCAGATTCTTTTGAAAACTATACATTGTTATTTTAAAGAATACAAATATAATTTTGTATTGTTTTTTTTGTAATTATATTGGTAGATTATTAACAATAGTTTAAATTATATGCCACCGGAAGGCCAGCGATGATTCTGTGACCCCTATTAGAAAGTGAACGCGCCCCTTAGTGTCCTCAGCATCTATTCTTGGATAGTGGATCGGAGTGCGAAATCAGCTTGTCAAGTTAGCTATTCAGCAAACTCGCATAGTAATACATACATACATGGACTATATCGGCCATATTGGCCTTACAACGTGAAATTCTCTTGGATAATTGTGGAAAACAACACCGAAATCATCAGAAAGGGATCTATTCAAGACTGTCAAGATGTTGCTTAGGATAGGAAGTTCGTGGGCAGGAGTTTTACTTGTTTATATCGTCTGTTTAGGGAGTATTTATTGTCAAGGTAAGTCGTAGTGAGCAGAAATCACGGACACTGACTGTTGTGTGCCCTTTTATTGTGTGTGTTTTGAATCGGCGATCGATTTGTTAATGTGTGCATGTGTTGAGATGGGACTTGGCTTTCTTTACATGTTTTATGTCGGAAAGCCGTCTAAATCACAACGTTTGATTTTAGAAACAGAGCAGGTTACTGTTATTCCTAATTAGAGTTGGTTTAGGAAGATAAATTTGGCCTGTGAGATTACCATTTGCATTTCCATCTCCCCTCCCAAATACACACTTGCACTTGTATTTGCAGTTGCACTTGCAACTGCATTTACAAAAACAAGCCAGTGCATCAACTCATCTACATAGTACACGTACATGCATGTCATAAACGTTCAGTGCATTTTGACATGTAATAATTCATTATGTTTCCCTACCAATAATCATCCATTGATGACGTAAATGTATCTTTGATCTGGTATGAATGCTCGATTGAAGGTTCTGCATGTTCATGTACGTGTCGTGTATGGATGGATGACCAACAGAGCAGTACATCTCGTCTGCTAATGCAAGGCCATGATGGAAGGTCATATGGTCATTATGGTGAACATTAATCACTTTTTGTTATTTACGTCTGGGACAGTCATTTTGCATAGTCTGATACATGTTCATATTTCATAATACATGTTCATTGCATAGACAACTTAGGCTTATGGTTGCACCATGTGAGAGGGTCAAGCTCGAGGGGGGGGGGGGGAGGAGGAGGATTGGGGAGTCCTACAGCACTTGTGTCATGGGTTAATTTCTTATCATTCTTATTTCTTAACTACAGTAATGACTTGGAATGGGGATTTTCCAGAGTGACAATTTGAAACTTATGTTTTTTCCTCCAATAATAATATCGCTTTGATATTTGATTACGTCATGTATACTGTATGTACCTACGGAGTTCCTGTTTCCCATGCGAGACAGACAGAACACATGCTGTTCCCGGACGTGAGCGGAAATGACTTCACAAGTTGTCAATATCTATGGCAATTAAAGGTGTTATTTAACAGCTCTTAACCCTTCAAAGACTGTTTCTCTTGGGGGCCTTGCAAAGAATAAAACAATACATTTAGAGTATACTTCTGCAAATCCATAGTACTCTGTGTTTGGTCGTACATGTCTAAAGAATGAAGAAAAGTGAACAAAAAAAAAAGAATGTTGCAGGTGTCATTTGGTCTGCTGAACAGGGAAAAAATACTTAAACAATTTTGGGGGCTACTTTTCAAGCTTGCTTGTATGAAAATAACACTGTTTATTTTGTTTTGCATTGAACTCTATGCAATTTTTTGGGGCTATTTTATGACTTTAGGGGGCTCTTTTTTGGCATTTCGGGGACTAATTTGCCCCGAGCCCCCGTGTATTTATTTCCCTGCCAGTGCTGAAAGCTCTAGTGGGACTACACCTTGATCAACTCAATGAAATTATTGGATATATACATGTAGGCCTACTAAAAACTGTAAAAAAATGTTTGAGAAAAAGTACCTTGGATTTCCCCACTTAATTTACATGTACATGTAGGCTTAAGCTACTGTACCAGAACCGGTATGTAAAGAAATTTCCCTATTTATGTATTTTACAAGGAAGGTGTTTATAAATGTTTGTCATAGCTACATTTTGATAGATTTCTGATTAAATCATGTCGTCATGATCCGGTCTTTGTTTTAATGACCACATGACGCTCTGAAGAGAGGAAACGACGTATCATTATCCTGTGAGTCGTGTTACTGGTTAGAAAGAGAGAGAGAGAGAGAGAGAAAGAGAGAGAGAGAGAGAGAGAGAGAAGGTCTGTATCTAACTGAGGCGGTATGAGGTTTCTATGACACTGTGTTGTGGTTGTGGGGATTAGAAGGGGCTTAGTGTTAAGTCAATGAAAATAGATTCATACTTTGGGAAAGGAAATTATCCATTGAAATTGAATATGATAATAGAATCGTGGTCTAATAAATTACGTTCCTGACAAATTTTGTGTGAAAAGCTGTACTATACTTGAGGTAATTAAAAAAAGGAGGGATTTCTTTTTCTTATCTTTAAAAGAGCAATTGATAATTACCGGTAGTCTACATAATTGTATATATATTTTTACACTTTTATATTTCGCAAGTTTTTATGGGTGAAGTAAATTAAAATTGATATCGAAATGAAATTTAAACTGTAATATATCAGTTCAAATAATTATCCCCTATGAATTACAAAACTGTAAGTGTTCATTTTCATGAATGTGGGACTGTTAACTTTTAACTACCAATAGTATGTACACTTGTACAGTGTATCATCAATTACTGAGCCAGTCAGCCACTTGTGGAACTCAAAAGTAAAATGTCTCATTCCATTAGAATGTTTAAATAGGAGTCCCTAGTTTTTTTTCCTCCTGTTTTATTTAAACACCAAAACAATGGTATTTCTTTCCACAAAGAATGTACTTGGAATGAAATGATGAGTATTCCTGTTATTTCTGTGTCTGTGAAGGTCACGACAGAAAAGGTGATTCCTTCTTATCAATATTTTGATTACTGCTTGTGTGTGATCTTGAGTGCTATTCAGCGGTATTTCATTGTGCCCAATGAGAACTCGAAGAGAATCCAAATATTGACTCGATCACTTTGAATACAATGCTGACCCGATGTGAACTGGTGTGTGTTGTCTTTCAGGTCACCTTGTCCTGTTGTGTTGACGGTCTTCCTTGTTTTCAAAAGAATTATCATTTTGGTGTCCTTATTGGGACAAAGATCATGTGATGGAATTGGTCTACAATTAGGGAATCCTTATAAATGCAGTTATACCACCCATATCCCTTTTTTAGTATTGTCTGGGCTTGTCTTGATTCTTTTGTTTTCAAAGAATTATCATTCTTGTGTCCTTATCGGGACAAAGATCATGTGATGGAATTGGTCTAAATACATGTACAGTGTAGGGAATCGTTATGAACAAAATACCTTCCATTTTGTAGACAAAAGTATGAAATAATATTAAATAGGGAAGCCTTATATGAGAAGTACAGTTTAAACACCTTTTACAATTGTATTAAGTATTGCCTGGGCTTGTCTTTATTCTTTTATTTTCATGAAATGGTAATTCTGGTGTTGTCATCGTCATACATGAAGGGACAAAGATTATAAAGATGTTATGAAATTGTTTTGAAATGCTGAATCCATATAAAAGAATTACAGTTTAAACTCTTTTTATATAAAACAAAATATGTTATCCGGAATGTTTTTACTTTTGATTATAGATTGGTGATTCTGATGTCCTTGTGGATTTTAAGTGCTGATGATGAAATAATGTAAAGGGAATCCTCAATAAAGAAGTACTGTAAGATTTCAGCTATTTGTGTACCGGTACGCTTATTTTGGATGAATCCTTATTAATACAGTACCGTTGTTAAATAACATTTTTTAGATACATCTTTCCAGTGAAATTCTTGTAAATAGGGACTACAGTTCAAATTAATGGTAAATCTTTTTGATGTACTGTACATTGTAGCAATGTCTGGGCTTGATCCATAATCTCCTATGGAAGAAAACAACTTTTCTGAATAAACACTGAAACAACACCATCGTTCTCGTAAAACATTTTTTAAATCATAAAATTGTGTAATCATGACCGATATTATTCCAATTTGATGCACTTTGGTCTGAGCTTCTGGAGAGACAAACGTCATCATTACACAAGTAACAATACATGGGACATTACAAAGTCACTTTGTGATCTGTCTTGAAGGAAGACTACCTTACTTAGATTGGAGGACCTGATTCTGCTTGGGGTATGGAATGACTCATAATGTTAATGCCTGCTACACCATGTACATGGGGAAGAAAAATCAGGAAATTATGATCCACTTGCAGCCCAAAATAGAGAGAAAAAAATAATGGTCAGAATTGGAAGAAATTGATTGCTTTGTGCAGTTGTTGTGACAGGCACTCTCATGCCTTTTGTGTTCGCAGAGCCCTGCCTTATGAGTTAAATGCCCCGACTGAAGTAAAGTTGAATGAAATGGCTCAACCATTAAAGTAGATTGCAGTGATTCATACTATTGATTGGATAATAATGAATTTTGTCTTAGCGTTGTTATCAATGAATTTCTAAAAGTCATGTTCTTGGGAGTTATTTGTACTTGTATATTTGTATTAGTTGGAAGCATCATTCAATTGGAAGGCCTACATGTACATGTACATGAATGTCTTATTTTGCAAAACAATTGATTAGGAACAAACATGGAAAACAAAATCATGTGAACATTACATCAGAACAAAAAAATATGTAGAAAGTCACTTTGTAGAAGAAGGCTTGTTATTTGCACCTGTACAATATATTTATTTGAGAAGCACTGAAGAATGGCTATTGCATATAATGCATAAAGGTTTCAGGATAACATGTCAACAAACCATTGTTTCTGTATGAGTTTAGGGTATGTCATAATACCAAGGAGCACGACCCTTATGTTGTTTACATTTGATTGGCACTTTATTGGCAGTCCATATACAGTAAATGGACAGAAAGTCACTTTGTACATTAGGTAAAGACTTGTTTGTTTTTACTTGTTTTTCCTCTTCATGTATTTGCACCTGTACAAAAAATGTCTTTATGATGCAGCCTATAAATATAACCAACAATGATCAATCATTCTCACTATGAACATGACGGACAAAGAAAGAGGACAAAATAATTATACAGTTCCTCATTCTACCCTCAACAATTGCTGTGGTAGACAAAGGAACATCCCTTCACTGATATTATGTAAAAATGTGTAGAACAGCTGTCACATGAATATTCACCTGTTCTACACTTTTTTACATAATATCAGTGAAGGGATGTTCCTTTGTCTACTACAGCAATTATTGAGGGTACATGTAGAATGAGGAACTGTATATTTTGTCCTCTTTCTTTGTCCGTCATATTCATAGTGTCTGTAGGCCTACAGTATGTGTACATTATCAGAAAGGTTGTATTATATTTTTTTATCCTGACAAATTGACGATACGTACATGTACATGTACATATAAATGGATTCTAGTTGATTGCGCAATGTGCATACATCGGATGTGTTATGTACTACCAGTATTGCATTTCTAATTATAGTTGCTTACCTCATTCCAATTACATCGATAAGAATGGCAAAGTGTATTCACCACTTGATTGATAACTATTTCAGAGTTCATTTTTATCTCAGAATTCTATGATGCAACACCATGCATTTTTCATTTATCAATTTACAAAAGTGGAACATCAAAATGATTGAATGGGCAGAATGAACATTACTTTTTATTACCAGCTATAAATTTGTAATGGAATATGGCACCTTTTGGTCCATGAATAAACCCACAACCATTATCCAGCCATTTTGTTTCGCTTATTGCTTTTGCCCGATGAGATGCGTCACAGAAGGCCTGTCCTCATCAGACCGAAGTTGGAAAATAATCCGCTATTTCCAGACTCGGGATATTTTCCAAAATCTCGAAATTCCTCTTCACCAAACCGATATGCCCATCACAAACTAGCTCGAACGGGCGCAATTTAGCCCGCTATTTCCCAAACAGCGGGCTATTTTGGAAACAAGACCAACATTTTTCTTGATATTTTTTCGACCAAATAGCCCGCTAATTGCAACTGCGGGCTGGTAAAGACGCAAATTAGCTGGCTGGTTTGAAATCGGGCTTGTTGAAATAGCAGGTTATTTTGCAACTTTGGTCTAATGAAAGCAGGCCTTTTATATTTTCCTTCAACTGAATTGGTTGTTGGGACAAAATTGAAAGTAAATTGGACTGTAGCTCAGCTCAGTGCTGTCTGACTGATTAATATTCATAGAGCAATGATAATTCATAATGACTTTCTGAGGCCGATGAATGATAGCAGTGGCTGATTTTGCATTGCGATATTTATTCTCCAGAGGTCCAATTACGTACATGTTGCCAGAGATACAACACAGTATGTTTAAAAGAGGGTAATCAATGGTATCGTTTACATGTAGTTTATGAGTTGCTAACTGGAACAATCATCAGGTTTTGCAAATGAAATTGCATCTTTATGGATTATATAGTCCAGATCTGAGATAGGGGTGAAGTAAATGCCTGGTTTTTGACAAACAGGTATGATTTTTAATGATTTCACTATGTGTAGATATATATACTGTTATCATGTTATGTTTATTAGTAAAACGTACACAAACCATTTTTTTTCTTCACAAAGACTGTTGTGTGGTTAATTATTCAGCCTACATGTACTTGTATATTTAAATTCACAACACAATGTAAAAGTATGTACATTACCTGCAAGTTTGACTTTTGAGAATTTACATACACATATGTACCAACTCAAGTTAGTATCACCAGAAAACACATTCTCAATTTGCAGGAAATATAATTATTGTCAATGTTTCTGCAAGTTTCTTTGCACTGCCCAAAACTTTTTTTAAATTTGTTTAAACCCTGAGCATAATCAGCTTGTATTTTCACAGGCAACCTAGTGGTATTGGTTACAACCCTCAAACATGCCGAACACACTTCCACCTCCTTAACCACCAAAAACAAGAAATTAATTAGTCATTCCATGCAACGAATGGGCACCATATGGCTGCGAGGCCGGGTCCCCCGATTTGATTAGTCCCATGATGAAACCGGCTTCCAACCGACTGACTCGAGCATCGCCTCAAGGTCAGATGCACGGCATGAACCAACAAAAAACAGATTTTTATTCCGTCTTCGCCCTTGCGATGGAGTTCTCGTTGGTCACATCGCAACATGTGGGAGTCATATGGGTAAACGAGGGGAGTGGAGAAACAATTAAGAGGCGCGGAACGGTCAGCTTCCTTAAGAGGAAATAGCAACTTTCGACCTTCAACTTGAGACTTTATCGGATTGTGGAAATAGAGATGTTACATGGCCGAGCCTTCTGCACGCTGTTAATCAATTACACTTGATTTTGCGATGAATATGCTCTATATTCGGGCTGCTTAATCCTTTTAAGTCAAATGTGGCGTGGTTGATAAGCAGTTTATGTTTCTATGGGACTTTGATTGAGAACCTTTGATTCATCAACAGTTTCTGAAAATGTTGAATCATGAATAAATGAATGCATGAGATCAGGGCTTGACGTTTACACTACAGGAGTGTATACATGTATAGTGCCACATTGTCCCCCCCCCCCTAAACCAAAGTTGTTTGTTTAACTCGAGACACCCCAAAGTTAGTATTATTAATAAGCCCATGTATACACACATTATTTCAGGCCCCCTGTGGACAAAAAAAAAAGTGAAAATGGAGCCTTGGAGTCCTGAATCTACATCTTTAAAAAAGTGAATTTGTTTCAAACATTTTAGCAAAGTTTCAAAGCTTACAAATAAAACAGCACCATGATCTAAGTTAGTATTAATCCTTATTTCTTTATTTTTTGGGGTGGGGTGTCTGGCTGTCTGAGCTGCAAATTCATTCTTTTATATAATATATTTACGTTTGCAAGGGTGCAAAACACCTGCTTTTCTCGTCCAGACATCTACCGTTGATTGATGATAATCCTCAGTGTCTTTAGTAGAATTCTGGCTGGCTTTGGACAGGAAATCAGGTAAAAATCCCTGAACTTCCAATTGGCTCAACGTCCCGTCAGGTTCGATAAGTCTTCGTCCCTAGACATGTCTGAAGCATGTCATTGTCCGCTGATTTTTTACTTAATTATTTAAGAAAAGCCTTATTTTTGTAATTTGTCAAGTTATTGAGTACTGCCAAATGCCATGCCATGATTGATAGACAGAAAAGTTTAACAATGTTCCATTTTTCTGTAATTAATTTGTGAAGCTCTTGAGGTAGTACTGCCAAATGCTGTGTCGGGTCAGTGTGAAAAATGAAGAACAAAGAATTCTTATTTTTGTTGTGACTTGTGAAATTGTTTAGTAAGTAAATCACACTTCCAGTTTTTGGAACTTGTAAAGCTACATGTGTTTGAGTACTGCCAAATCCCATTCAGGTCAGTACCGTATTAAAAATGATGACATTTTCCCAATTTTATATATAATTGGTGAATTAGTTGAGTACTGCCAAATGCCATGCTGGGTCAGTTTGAGTGATGGTTGAAATTATGAATGGATGGATGGAAATAAGATTGTTATGAAATGAACATCAGTCTCCGTGGATGCAGGATGTTTCTGACAGGAGTTTCTGGACAATAGGAGAGACGGCCTCTGATGTCCCGCCGAGTTAGTGATATGACAGTTTGATATGACATACCGTACATGTTTACAGGAAAATTCTGATTATGTACTATATATGTTACTAGGTGATACTGTACAGTATGTGACTACTGTATGTGTACATGTAGCAACTAATAAATTTATGAGTTAGAATCTAGAATGGTATTCTGCTAAAGGTCAACACGAATGAAAAAGGTCATTTTTAATATGCTATCTGTCAATATGTTGCCAGATTCATTCTTAAACTTTGGACTACTACAAACATGGATAGTGAATGATTTTAAACCTGGTTTGCTCCCTGATCATGGGGTTTTAAATTATGTTTTCAGAGTTAAAAAATGGTACACTTTAGTCCAGCCACGTTTCATAGAAATAGCAGGTACAATGTAGGATAAGGAATTGTTAAAGCTCTTAATGTCACGTACACTGTACAGTACTTTCAAAATACCATTCTAGAACATGAACATGTTGACATTGAGGTGTATGGAAATAGATCATGAAATGTGCTTGATAAAGGGCCAGATATTCAGGGGAAAGTACAGATAACATAAACACCTTTAGCCTTAAATCCTGTTTTGCAGTGCTTTTTGAATCGGTGCCAAGTCAGTGAAAATGGTCACTGAACACATTACCCTAGTTAATGTGCATGGAGCCAGGCTCGCATTACTGTACAGTATACCTGTACCTGCCATTTCGTCCTGTAGCCAATGTAGAAACCAACATATCAAGTTGTCAAATGTTATGGACATTGTGTCAATCATTTCTCGGAAACGCATAATCTGTCAGCCATATGTTTCTATGACAATGTGGTCACCTTGTCACCTTGTTTCCAGCTACTAGCTGTCGCTCGACCTGCCTGCCTCCCACATGTGTACTTTTATGTCATGCTCTAGCCTTCGTAGAATTCTGTTTCTTCTCTCCATGGGATATCATATAATTTTGTTATTTTTATTTTATTTATTTATTTATAATCTTTTGTCAGGGTAGCCCATTCACCAATCAGTAGTGGTCTTCCATGGGGCCCTTATAATTTTTATAAGCATAACATTTTTGTTTATCAAGCTTTTTCAACTTTTATCTTTCTTAGACCATTTAGGATGTACATGTACAAGTACCTGTACATGCATGTAGAATATTGTGAATATAAAGACTCCATTGCACTTCTTTTGCCACCGTTTATATTAGACTTCTAGCAATGAATAATTGGCCTTATTTGGAGACAAATATTCCAAAGATATGGTTTTTATTGAGACTTCAACTAAATCATTGAAACATTACGCAGCTAAATGTATGGAAATTGACCGTAATGCAGGGGCAGTGGCGGATAAAGGTGCTTGCTAGCCTGCGAGTAATTTCCCCTTATTTTCCTTCATTTCCACTTTGCTAGACGCCGGCTTATTTTTTGTCTATTCTTCAAGGTTCATATACAGCAACCATGTCACTTCCTATCATGTGTGAGTCTGTCAAAAGTTTGGCAGACTGTATTTTCTTATTTTGCTTTCTGTTGATGGGTTATACTGGCAGCCATCATATTTTGTATATTTTCTTGTCTGTCTAGGTGTCTGTAATTACTACATGCTGAATTCCTGGCTTAATTCCTGTCTCGTCTTCCTGTTGCTCACAGTATTTGATTGTTTTTATTCATTTTCCTTTTTTTGCTTGTCATACTTTATATACATGTACATGTATATTCACTCTCTCTCTCTCTCTCTCTCTCTCTCTCTCTCTCTCTCCCTCCCTCCCTCTCTCCCTCCCCCTCTTTCTCACTACCCCTACCCAACTTTTCCTTCACTTTTTACATTTACTTTCAAACTTTAATTTGTCTTTTACTAATTGGGAAGTTTCTCTCTTTTTCTAAATCTTTTTTCTGTCACCACTACTTGCTCAATGTATTTCTCTTTTCTCCTTTTTTTGTTTCAGTTTTTACCTCTTATCTCTCCTGCAAATGCTGCAATGTTGCTTGTAATTTCCAAGTCTACAATTGTTTAAACTTTCATTGTCTTTTTGTTTATTATTTGATTCTCAGACT
The DNA here is from genome assembly GCA_030265145.1 of Strongylocentrotus pallidus. Taxonomy (NCBI): domain Eukaryota; kingdom Metazoa; phylum Echinodermata; class Echinoidea; order Camarodonta; family Strongylocentrotidae; genus Strongylocentrotus; species Strongylocentrotus pallidus. The sequence continues at coordinate 692,023 of JARBES010000057.1, forward strand.
TTTTCACTTGTATTTCTTTTATGTTTGATATGTACATGTACTACCTGTAAAAAAAAAAAAGAATATACATGTAGATTACAATAGAACAGGAACCCCCAAAAATGTGTGAGTCATACATGTTGTCTCTTGAATGTTACAAATCAAAAACGAAAGAGAACACTACAGGACATTGGCCCCTTACATTCAAAGAAAGAGTGTCTTCCACTGGTACCATGATGTATTCTATTATCAGTGTTTTGTATAAAGGAAGTACTGTTACCCCATCAGCATCAAACCAGATTAGCCTTCTTAATCCACCCCTCTTTTGATCCCCTCCAACCTCAAGTGGCAACAGTTATACCCTCTCTCTAATCCCCCTTTTCTTGTCTGCTTACTTATCCCGTCTGGAACTGGACACAAAAGTCTATACATGGGATTACATTCGGATATTAATGTGACCAAAGTCCAGGAGACCTGTAAAGTACAGCCACAAAGATTCTTGTATACCGAGATGTAGAACTTAATTACATAGATACCATCATGAACATTGCATGAACATTGTATGCCTATAAATCATGTACAAGGAATGTCTTTGTTGAAATATTCTTTGT
>JARBES010000057.1:763091-773631 GCA_030265145.1 Strongylocentrotus pallidus
CTATAAAGACCACTTTTCTTGTCTCCCTTGGGTGGTCTTTATAGACAGGTTTCACTGTTTAATGATCAGAGCATGAAGAAAGGCAATTTGTTGTTTTATGTGTGTGTGCGTTTGTGTGTGTGTGTCTTTGTATGTTTGATTTTGAAATTGTTCTATGTGTTATTAAAAGTATTAATTTCTTAATATTTCTTTTCTTGCAGTCTCTCTTAAGTCTCGCGACGCGTTCTCCTGTTTAATGAAGACGCGGCAGGTAATAGGCTTAAAGGATGAGTGATCTTCTCATGGGCCGGGGATGAGGACGTGTTCTACAGAATCATTTCCCGGTGTGAGGGTCGCTGCAAAATAAGCCTTGGGTGGTCCACCTCCGGGTCGCTACTTCAATTGAGTAGTCGATCCAGGTGAGAGTCGGGGAAGCCCCTCCTGAGTTTTTCAGGAGGGGCCAGCTAAGATGACCACCCCCAGGCACTTCGGTGCCGCCTTTAGGTAGCGACATCAATAATAACCGTTGCAAGGCTTTATGGCCAGGTAAACCTGGCCTCCCCAGGCCTCCACGGCCAATAGACAAGTTGAAAGTACCTATACACATGCTCACTCATTACGAGTACATTTAATTTTACTTATATGCATGTTCACTTAATATATCATGAACTCAAATACTAATTGAATATTGATATATATATATATATAAGCTCATTATATGTTATAAGCTTGCTTATATATAGCCGGTATTTCGGCATAGATTATTATAATTCGATTACGTCTAAAATAAGACAGTAAAAGAACACTGTCCGGAAATGATGGGGTTATTATGTAACCTAAACCCCGGGAGGGGGGGGGGGGGGGCGTTATACCAATTGATATGTAAGGATCAATAAGTGTTTGGATCCATTATCACGGATAATGCTGAAACAGTGAAGAAAACACTGATGGGAACTAATGGGGTATTATGTAACCAAAACCCCGGGGGGGAAATTTTGTCCAAATAATGTTAGGGATCACCCTAAGTGTTAAGATCCAAAATACAGATACCATGTAAATATGTCGCTTTTATGTTATACAAGAATTCGTTCATCCATTAAAAGCGAGACAGAAGCGCTTATAATGCATTAGGGGAATTATACTAGCCTGTCAGTCACATGAAACCTCGTTCTCTATGATGGCGCAAAGCGAAAGTAGGGGGCTGACATCCGGGAATAGATCCACCAAAAGCCATACCAATATAAGCTCATTTTGGCCGGAGATGTTTGCGTTGCCGTTTGACAGAGATGCCGTCGAATGCACCAAGTTTGGGGATGGGACAGCCCAACAAAAGGGGGAATAACTAGTTAGCTGATAGAAGGGAGGGAGAGTTAAATCCAACCATGTTCGTGTGTCTCGTAAAAGAGTGAAGGAGAAGGTCACTCCAGCCTTATGCATTTTCATGTAACTAAACTAAACTAACTAGACTTTTGTCATAAGGGAACTATTTTGACAAGACCGCCTTTGTCTTTTATGGTTCCCTTGATTCCATGTAGAATGATTAGCATCTGAAACTTTATTGGCGAAAATCCTCCAATGACGATATACAAATATACAAATATATAACCCTTATTAACGTAATAAAGCTGTGATTGTGACGATGGGCTCATAAGCTGATGCTTCAAGCCTCAAACAAGTAAACAAGTAAGTTAACGATGGAAACGCCATTAATCTCAACAAATAAATGTATATCATTTTTTAATTATGATATATTCTCATGCATATTATATTGTTTTTACCACCGGGGCTCAATAATGTGGACCGACACGTGGCGTGCATGAGCCCAACTTGGGAACTGGCCAGGCACGGTACATGCACACGGTACATTTCGTAGATCCGGTGACGGGGGTATGCACCAATAGGGTAGAGGCCATGTGGGTCCGGGCAAAGGCCAAGTTCAAGGCGCAAGTCGCAAGTTACAAGGACTAACCAAACCCAACATGATATTTCCTCGATCGTCTCCATAATGCTTGCAAAGTCTCAAATATACGTAATGACAATTTCTTCTTCAGCATTAAACAAGGGGCTCAATAATATGGACCGACACATGGCATGCATGCACCCAACCCGAGAACCGGCCAGGAATGGGGTACGTCCATGGAACAGTGAACCATACGGTACATTTTGTAGATCCGGTGACGGGGGTATGTACCAACAAGGTAGAGGCCACGTGGGCCCGGGCAAAGGCGAAATTCCATGCATCACAAGGACCAACCAAACCCAACATGATATCGGACTACTTCAAGAAGGTGATTTTTCGGTATCGAATACGTACAGATAGCATGGTTTCAGATTTCAGGTTTCAGATGGTTTCGAGGAAAAGAACAAATATTATGATTATACCGAACCTGATAAATACTGTTTATTGCATATTGAAAATTATTGTGCAGAGTATGAATACTGGACGTGATGCATGTAGTCAATTCCCACATGGCACACTTACATATAGCACAATATAATGATGATGGCGGCTTTAACTTCAAGGGACTTGTACAAGGAGCTGGTTTTTCAGGAGGCCTTGAAGCCAGAGCATATTAGGAGTTAGTGGTCTCTATGTTGCTTTATAAATATCTGCATATACAGTTTGTTATTAATGTTAAATATGGTATTGATATCTCCATAACTCAGTCCAAGCTTATTGTCGGGGGGGGGGAGGAGGTACATTTGTACTATATGGAACAGATTCCAGGGCAGCCTGTATCCAGAGAGTTTGTGTCGCTAGGACGGCCGTGGTGCCTCCTTCTAGTGGGAAGCGGGTAAGATGTAAGGTTGTTGGGAGTCCAGGGCTCCACATTAAAGACCTTTCCCTTTCCCAGCCCACCCACAGGCTCCCATTTTGGATTCCTCGGATCGTGTTTGATCGGGGGAAATAACATGTTTTTCTTAAGTATATATATTTTGGTTCAATTTGTTTAGGTGTTGATGTTTTTGGCTTTTGGCTTTGCTTGATGGTGTTATGGGCCTGGGTGCCCGGAATGATATCAGGATCTTGCCAGCCATGGCTATTGTGATTAATACATGTGTGCCGAGTGGGCAAGGGAATGTAGATCTTATTTTGTTAAATGGTTATCACTTTCTATATCATTTTCCATCTAATTTCAGTGATCTGCTTTTATCATTCTAATACATTGTGGCCGCCACTTCTTATATGCACCGTCAGGACTGCCCGTATGGAGCCGTTTGGCTGTACCGTCCGGACTGCCCTTGCGGAGACATTTGGCTCTTCCCCTTTTCTGCACACTTATTGCCTGTAATGCCCCGGTTAATCCCTTACGCCCGTGCCAAGACGTTTTGCTTTTTTTCATTATGTATAACTGATATTTTAACTGCTATTTTTGGTCACTTACACGTGACACCGGCACGGTAAAGGGTTAACTGGTATATTTCTGTTTCTTTATGTTCTTGATCCCTGGGACATTTCCGGGACTTGAATCCTATTTAGTAATTAAATATACCAAGCTAGAGATATTTCTGGTTCCGGTGCGCATGTTACCATTCTTTATTCTTACCCATGATATTGCTCAGTCTCTGTGTACCTGTACTTTAATGTTTTCCATACCAAATTTTGGAATACAGTGCATTTTACAGTGCTCTATTTTTACCTATGAGATTGTTCGGTCTCTGTACACATGTACTTTACATAATATTTCCCGTACCAAATTTTGGAATACAGTACTTATTACGGTATGATAAAGGCGCCCGCCCTCTGGAAAGGCCAAGACTTCACTGGTGCTGGCAAGGAGGGTCCTTGACCCATCCACCAGCGGGAACGGCGTGACCCCGCACTGCGGTACGGGAGTAGTTTTAAGTTAGTTTTAGTTTAGTTTAAGTTAGAAGTAGGCTTCAAACTCATTAAGTGGGGAATAATGTAGTGATTCAGCCCGAGCCAATATGGCTCTGGCGGATATAAACGCATATGCGCGCAAGTCCCGCATTTGGCGACACCCACGGTTGTTTCCATGGTCAGGCTCAATACTGGGTATGGCAGATTGAACCTGGAAATGCAAGCGAGCAACAACACTGCCGTCTGCTGTGTTCCTCTGAGTCTCTGATCTCAACGTAGCCACGTGGAGCTCCACACATCGGTGCTTCTTGAGACTTACTTCAAGCAGTTACTTCTACAGCCTATGGTAGGATTAACACTTATTATAGTAGTTGAAGCATATTGCGTAGTTAACCGTAGTTATCTAGGCCCAGTTGTCTTATTGTCTTATTATCCGCCCCGTCACTACAAAACCATCACTACTATGTCACTGTTATTATGCATTCCAAGCCCTTTTAGTTAGACTTAACGCAGATTTATGATAAGGCCTTTTCTTATGAAAGTAGCGACAACGGGAGAATCCGAGTAAGGCGCACTATTGTCATGGCCATGATCACCGATGCCCTATGATGCTATATTGAAATTACCGCCCATGCATATAGATTAGGTAGGCTTTAACTTAAGTCAGCAACAATAGTGACTCGCTAATTGAGAATGATCACATGTCTGGTCATTGACAGCGTGGTCAAAAAAAAGGCAACTGCAATCGCGCATCTACTTTGCCTACCGGGTATATATATATTCCGGCACGTTTAACAAAATAGTCTAAAACTATATAAAAAATATATGAAAAATAGACCAAGAAAACATATTTTCTCACTATTTCTTCTCCCTAAAAAATTGATGGAAAATAGTCCAGAAATACCGGTAGATTAAAAATAGCTAATTGAGAATGATCACATGTTTGGTCATTGACCGCGCAGTCAAAGAAAGGCAACTGCAATCGCACATCTACTTTGCCTATACATATTCCGGACCGTTTAAGCAAGGTACCAGTTATCTTTTTGATTTATCGAACTCGTAACGGAACCTTACATCGCAATTATGACTACAGTGAACATCGAATGGCTCGTTTCCAAATGGAGATGAGTACAGGAGACGGTCGCAAGGAGCAGAGTGAGGAGCTGTTACCTGGAATGGAGGTGCTTAATTGTTGCTTACAAGAGAGTTCAACACAAAGCAACGACACTGTCAGTAAGTCAAAGAAAAGCCGAAGCTGCCATTCCGTTGACGTCAAGTGCCAAGCACCCGTGGCCTACCCAAGGGCTGGGTTTGGTAGACGCCATGCCAGCAATACGGCAAGTCAACAAACTCTGTTGACTTGTATGATGCGACTTTGAGGAGCCTTTCGACTACCCACTAGCTTGGTTGTCGTCATCAGGACAGTCCAGTACGGCGGTCCCTACCACCCAGCAGGCCAACTACAACCACCTAGTCCCTACCTCCAACATCAACCACCACTATCCGTCCTACCTGCCAGCTCTTCCAATGCTACCTCACTTTCCACCCCATCAGCAGCCAAACTATGCAGATATCTCGGGCATGCTGCATGCAACATCTTCACCAGCAGAATCTGGCATGTTCAGGTCCAAAATCCCTTACCATGCATCAAGCTCCCCACCAAGGTGTTCAACCGGGAAATGTTGTCGAGGAGCAACTTCCGCGGCAGAGAAGTTTTTACCGGAATGGACGAAGGAGAGTCGACGAGCAACGCCAGCGTTCCAGGCCAGTCGTCGCCCAAGTAGGCCAGCAGCCTTCAAGAAAGACACCCGAGATGCCATAAACACCCAAGTGTAGAAAGAAATTGGACACGTTCCAGGACTCTTTGAAACATATCCACGGCTGAGTGATTCGATGATCGCCAGTATGATGCAACTGCCGAACAAGACGCACAACTCATCCAAGGGGTGCAAAGGTGTAATAGATGCCCGTGTCCCCTCAAAGGACAATTAAGTGAGGAACGTCAAAGAGAACTCACATTATTACAGTGCCCGTGTGAAGTACGCGATGGATTTGCTTCGCTTGTTGAGGAGGGGGACATGGTTTGTTCCGCTGACAATAAGAACAAGTTGGAGGTTAATTGGATCGAGACAAGATCCCAGCAGTGGACAGGCGTTTGAAGCCAAACGCCATCTTCCCAGCGCAAGACTGACCCAATCTGTACGATCATGACTTCCCCACTCCGAGTTATCTCATTAAATCGGCAGGACATCTTCAAATGACGCCGTCGAAAACTGGCAATGAGAAATAGAAGGGATATATGGACCAAAGAAAAAGTCTGCCAACTTAGACAACTCGTGATGCAATAAAATAGCAGAACACTTTAATCAGAAAACTGCTAAGCATAAAAGGAGACATTTGTTGGAAAAGGAAAGTAAGGTAGACCGTCTGACGCACCACCACCAGTTGAGATGGGGCGCCCGATGGAAAGGCCAGATCGATACGGAAGAAGGGACGGGAGAAGAGGGGTTGGGGCTAACCCCCATACTCCAACGGGAAGAATGGGAGAAAGGACGAAATGTCCAATGCTCCCTTGGCTTGGCGATGCAAAAAGGAAACAATGTAGAACAAATAATGGAATCTATGATTAAGAATGACAAACAGATGGCAAACAAAATATTAGCCCTGGTCTCGAAGGAAACAAGGTAGAACATGAATTTTTTATTCAATGGTCTCCTGCAAAAATTGCTACTGTGTTTAATGCATTTTAATATTTAAATTTTGCTCTATATTTGTTGTTGTTTAACAGTTTTCTTGCAGTATACTTTTAATATTTGCTTAATTTGCTCTCTTTTTAAAAACATTTTTTTCAGATCAGTGACATAAGAGTAGAAAAAAAGAAAGAGGAAACTTCACCTCAGACAGAAGCGGTAGTATATCCGTCTGTCTGTGGGGTGACCTCGCCGATCATCCAATGGTGGTTTCGGAATCTATCACTATAGGCCCCCTGACTGTCCAACAGGATAGGAGGTCCAACAACAACAAAAGTAAAAGGGTAGTGTGCATAATATTTTAGTCCATCTTTTGGTAATCTGAATGAAATATGTGTCCTGTTCCGTCACAATATGTTTGTATTGATATTTCTTTGTCTTGTGTTTTTTCTTTTTATTGGTGCATTTATGTAGATGGTGCAAGGAGAATGGAATAGCGGAGAAGTCATTGGTGTCAGGAAAGCAAGGTTTGTATTTGTTGTTGTTATTTTTTATGTTTTTTTAAATATTTTCATTGTACTAGGTGTAAAATATGTGAATAAATGGCCCTTATTAGGTTTTTAAATACATGTCAATTATATTTTCATTTTTTCTATATAGTGTACCCATTTGTATAATGCTGAAAAGTGGATGCTGTGTAAAGATTGCAGAAGAGATGGACAAGGATTTTATATCCTCACTACTTGGATTTCCAATTAAATACAAAATGGGTAGAGATGGTATAGTAGTAGAGGTAGAGCAGTTGTAGTATGTAATAGCAGCTTTTAGTCTGCTATTGTGACCCCAACTTCTACAAGAATCCCAACTTCCTTAGTCGGGTGCTGGCCTTGAAGTCACCAACTAGGGGTAGTGGTTGGAAGCTGGCCCTCGGGATACATCCCAAACATGCCACAGCATACTCCGAGGAAGATTGGGGACGGTTTGTCGCCCTGCAGCAGAACCCCTTCGTGGTTGGGATGAGCGAAGTCGGTTTTGACTTTTCGGTCCCTTCCCAACGGTGGCCGGACCAGGAGGTGTTGTTTCCTCGCCTCCTAGCTAGTCAGGGCACCCAGGGGAGGGTCCTCGTTCTATGCTTCAGAGGGAAGTCGCATGCAGACACCAGCTATGCGGTCCACAAGTTGAGCAGAAGGCTACTCAAACGACACTGCTCCCCACTTCAGCGGCTCCATCTCCATTGTTTCAATTCGGATGAAGTCCAGGTGAAGGCCTGCATGGGCCAGAGCTATTTTGACTTTTCGGAGCTGGCCCGGCATTTCACTTCATCACAGGTCAGGAGGTTACGAGCGTTAGCCGCAGATCGCGTGGTTCTGGAGACAGACTCCCCCATCTCCCAATCTCCCAATCTCCCCCCTCATCCAGGAATGGGTGATAATTCACCAGACTTCCTGGGTCATGTGGAGGCGATCATCGCAGATCTGCAGAGACTGCCCCTAGCCAACCTGATGGGACAGACACTGAATAATGCCCAAGAGCTTTATGGGATGATTAGTTAAACTATTTATATTAACGAGATTAGATTTTGTTGCTATTTTTTCTCTTAATATTATTGTTTATTAAAATTTGTGTTACTTTGCATTTTGTATATGTCTGATTATGTATGTATACTTGTTTTTATGAACCACATGTGGAAATAAACTTGAACTTGAGATAATAGGTTTTCTGTTCATACATAAGTTTTTGTCTTTCAAAGTTTAAGTTTGTGACCCTTATTTCACTTTAGGTTGTAAATAAGCTTATTTCCCTAAGTTTTACCATTCTCACTAGAGGGGTTAAGGTTCGAGTCTCTCGGAACCTTCTCTAGACTTAAGATTGGGAAATCTGTGGATAAATAATTTGAGATATAAATGAATGTGTATTTTGTTTTGTATAGCGCCTTGAGTAAGTTATTACATAAGTGCGCTTTATAAGTATTTATTATTATTAACATATTATGACCCCAGGAGGGTTCCCAGTGTTTATTTCAAGTTCATTATTTAGAAAATTCATTCACTGTGTGATATGTCTTACCGGTAATTCGATTTGCTGGATAAATTTACTGTAGTTTATTTAAATTTGTATAAATATTTATGTTTTTACGCAATGTACACAATTCTGCAATTCACAGTACTACAGAGTCAACAACTAGCACCAGCCAGGAGCCAGTTTGCAGACAAGCCAGGAGCCAGCTCAGAATTGGTAAGTCGACAAACCTGTAGTAGAATTTACTATAATTAACCCACAGACTGAGCTCACACAAACATAGAGGCCCGAATTCACAAAGCAAGGTTTGAGCTCAAACCTCCTTTTGTTATTTACAAACCTGGTTTGTGAATAACAAAAGGAGGTTTGGCGAAACAAAAGGAGGTTTGAGCTCAAACCTTGGTCTGAGCTCAAATCTTGCTTTGTGAATTCGGGCCAGAAGGTCTCTGGTGGCAAGGTCAAGCGGAAACTTCACTAGAAAGGACAAGTGGCATCTCCATTTGATGGATAATGTGTGGTGCCAGCACCATGGAGAAATTCAAGGCAAAGATCGGTTCCAAACGTTTGTGGATGTTGCAGGAGAACTCTTCGATCCCAACAAGAAGTAAGGCGAGTAAAGATAATAACCCTAACCCTAGAACAAGAGTCGGCAAGTTTCTAGCCCTATGTACTTTCAGGACCAAGTTGACTTATGTCGGAAGATTCTCTACTGGCATAAGACATCCCGACGATAAAATGATGTTGTAGCACGTTGGCGCAGCGTTAACTACAGGCCCTAGCCTCGGTTCGTTTTCTCAAGGCTGGGACATCTTGGGCCTACAGGTTCATGAAGCGACATGACCTATCCATCCGCAGACGTACTCACATCGCTCAGCGCCTACCCGAAGAGTTTGCCGAGAAGACTGCAAGTTTTCAGCAGTACGTCATCCAGAAGCGACGGGAGTTCGAGTACCCTCTGAGTCGTATCGGCAACGCCGACCAGACACCCCTTACATTCGACGTGCCGAGCACCTCAACAGTCTCCACCAAGGACCTTGGTGGAGTGCGACTGTTTACACATGTATTATGGATAAACGTAAAAATAAAAATAAATTACTTTTTTTTTAAGTTCCCCAAAAATATTTTTAATAAATTTGAACATTTGAATTTATATATAATCTCCTACATTCCTATTTTTGCAACTGCCCCGCCCCCGATATGACTATGATTTGAACATATTCATGCAAGTACTTATAATTTCAGTCCATAGCTTTTATACCCAGTCAGCATTTTGTATTATTTCAGAGTAAAATAATGAGGGAATGCTTGAATAAAGCTCTGCTTCTACTTCAACACAGACAGAGTCAAAAAGATACATCACTACCAGTGGTGAGACTATAAGTGATTACTATACAGTTATTGTAGAGAAGTGTGCCAGTGATCAGTGGACCAGAAGTTGCATTCAGATAAGCCGATTGGCGGACCTGGTCACATTGTTGAGATAGACGAGTTCAAATTTTAAAAAAAGAAAATACAACAGAGGCAGATTCGTGGATGGTCAATGGGTATTTGGTGGCATTTGTAGGTGTCAACTATTCCTCGTTGCTCTACCTAACAAGCGTAAAGGGGCCACACTCTAACCACTAATTTTAACACATCAAACGAGGCACTACTATTATAATTGACTGCTGGAAGGCACGATTAGCTCAGAGCTGCTTGTTTCCATCATCTAACAGTAAACCACTCCATTAATTTTGTTGACCCACAAACTTGAGCTCACACAAACAACATAGAAGGCCTCTGGTGGCAGGTCAAGCGGCAACTTCGTTCCATCTACACAAGAAAGGACAAGGGGCATTTCCATTTGATGGAATATGTATGGCGCTAGCACCACGGAGGAAGCACAGATTTGTTCCAAATGTTTGCGGATGTCGCAGGAGAACTCTACGATCCCAACAACAACAAGTAAGGCGAGTAAAGATGATAATCCTAACCCTAGAACGCCGGGGTCAGTGTTACTCACATGAGTGCTGCAATATGGTGAAATACG
>JARBES010000057.1:862457-873641 GCA_030265145.1 Strongylocentrotus pallidus
GTTTCACAAAGATCCTAAGTTGGACTTTACAATTATGGAAAGCCGTTAGCATCTATGAAAATATTTTGTATAAGTTATTTTAAAAAAGCATACAATTTTGATTCAAACCATTCATATTTTCTATTATCAAGTAAATTTCATGTTCTTGATGTGAAATTTATAAAAAAGTCTAAAATACTTCAATTTTCGCTTTTGAATATATTTAATTTTAAGGCTACAAATGGCTCTCCATAATTTGTAAGTCCAACTGAGAGTTACGTTCGACTTAATAGGATCTTTGTGAAATACCCCCTGCTATGTGCAAATATTCACTGCACTTTTCAGTATTTTGATTTCCATCCACATTTTCATTAATTTGTTCAGATTTTGTTGCTCCACACAACCAATTTACTGTTTAATAACAAATAATAATTACTTTTAGTCAGTTTCTCTTTAAATGTAATCATATTTCCAGAACTTGAAGGAGAGCATTACAAAATTTTTGTGAGAGACTCAAAACTTAAAATGTACAAAAGAAATCAGTGAATTCTTACCGCTTTCAATGTTTCTATTTCGTATTCCTTGCGTATAAACTTCTCCTGTTGCAGCTTCTTCTTGCCCTCCTTCTGTTGTGTGGGAAGAAATAGAGACGTGGATTTCATATAACTTTATTCATTTTGATCCATATATATATATATTTATATTAATATCTTCTTTTAAAGAGAAGGATGAGTTTTGGGAAGAGGGAAAAAATCATTTGTGAGCATTATCATTGCTATTATGCAAGTGTGGAAGACCATCAGATAAAAAAATGTTCCCTGAAAAGCATGGCTCTTCAAATGCTTTCATATTCTAAATATGGAAAGTAACAAAATACAAATCGGGACAGATTTTTATGCCACATGTTCGTCTTTCTGTGTAACTTTACCAAGACTGGGCAAAATTACTTATCATTTTTATGATTCCAGAACCTTGCAGTACACATGCACCAATACTTATATGCTAGATGATCAACCTTTTCTAATCGATTCCATACCGTTTCTTTCTCAATCCAATTGCATGACCAGAACTCAACTTTATCTTTAAATCATTAAGAGAACAAATTAAGGCTGGCTATACCTCTTCTTATCAAACACAGTAAAGTGAAACAAAAATGAATAAATAAAACATTGATACAAAAGAAAATGCAAATATCAAACAAATAATGTAAAATGAAAAATAAAGATGGAGAATTACACCAGATAGATGCCATTTAAACAATAATGTTTTACCATGACTAATTTGAGGAGTTAAAAAAGGGTTTTCATTTCCTTTTCTTTTTTTTGGTTGATTTAATTAATACAAAAGGATAAGTAAGGAGGCTTAAAAAGAATTTTCCTATAAATCAGTGTCCTCTGAGAGATGTTCATAGCTAAAGCATATAAAGATGATCGGCTAATAACATCATTATTCCATGTCTCCAAAAGATTTATATTTCTACTGATATGAAGTATGCTGTACACTAAACAATACTTTCAACAGTAATATGATAAGCCTTTTCATGAGGAAGTACTCCATTAAAATCTATTTTTAGTTTTTACCCATCAAAATAATGTTAAGATTCCATTTAAGGAGTATCAAGTATCTTCTTAGGTTCTATTTTTATGGTTAATGATTGCAACAAGGAAATTGTGAATTTCATCAATTTGTATCACTTTTTTTTTTAAAGGATTATGTCGCATCATCACTGTAATGGGAATCTGGGATCTGTTTCTGGGATCTGTTTCTTAAAACTTGTTATCAAAAACAACTGCCACAGATCTATTAAATATCTGCTCACAGCCAATCAAGTGCAGGGATTTCAGTAGCTAATAACAATTATCAGAACTTGTTATTGATAACAAATGAAATAGGGCCCTGACATGAGAATACTTGAACATATTACTGGAAGGAAGATGGATAGCAAAAGAGGAAAAGAAAGAGCATATTTTGGATGGTGTCTTAAATTAAGTTGATAGGTGACAAAACATATGAAATGATGAAACCAAATGCTCAGGACAGAAAGGGCTGGAGTCGGGACTAACCCGGTGGTTCTTGCATATATGGACCTGTTAAAGGGCAGAACACCAAAGAAGGAGATACAGTCAAACCTGCTTTAGTGACCACCTGTCTACAAAGACCACATTTGTTGTGTCCCTTGAAAATGGTTTCTCATTGAAACTTGTACTAAAGGAACCTGTACATAAAGACCACCTGCCTATAAAGACCACTTTTCTTGTATCCCTTGGGTGGTCTTTATAGACAGGTTTTACTGTATATTCATTCAGCGTCGTTTACTTACCTTATTCGTCTTGGCGTCATCTTCGTAGCATTTGTGTTTGGGCCACACTTGCTTGTTCTTCTCATCATTTTCAAGATGGAATGTCTAGAAGAAAAGAAAATCACACAAAAATTATGCTTTGATATATATAACCAGAGTGTTAACCATTTAAAGGAGCATGGTATTTCTACACTTGAGATCTTTCTTTAATCTCAAATTAATCTACAAATATATATGAAATGAAAATGTCCTACCTGACGTCCATTTTCTTCTCCGTTATCAATGGAAATACAATGTCAAACAAATAATGTCAGAACCGTACTTGGCAGCCTGGCTAAGACCAAGATAACAATTGTGATGCTTAGAATGAAACGTTATTATTGGAATATACATTGATCTCCAGTATAATCAGTACTATATCAAAGACAATTCTTTTTCTTTTCACTAAATATTTCAAGCCATTCCAAATCAAGATTCCATTCCAAAGAGTTTAGCTCACCTTTTTACTCTTGATTGCACTATTGAGTCTCCTCTCCTTATCTAGTTCTTCTCTCGTTCTCCTTAGGGTCTCTCTCAGGTAGTGTGACTCCTCCTGGCGACTCCTAACATCACCCTGCAGAAACGGGACACCAAATAGTATTGATCAGATGAGGGGAATCATTCGACATGGATTATGAGAATGTATTTGAGTTTCTGATGGAATAAATAGTCTATTATCAAATAAACATTTACTTCACTTGTATTAAAGAGAACTGTTGCAGAGCTAGCACCATGATGGATGGTGTGTGCACTCCATGAGTTTACATTATTATTATTATTATTATTATCAGACAGTATTTATTTTTAATCTATTCATTTTTGTTTTTATTTAAACAGGGTAATCTATCAGTACTAATACTGTTTTCCTGAGAGGTCCTGTACAAATTCTAGGTTACAAATGCAGAGGAAATTGATACATATATGATATCATCAGACTGCATTTATTTTGTATTTTATTATTTATTTGTTTTTATTTAGACAGGGTAATCTATCAGTATTAAAACTGTTATCCTAAGAGGCCCTGTACAAATTATAGATTACAAATACAAAGGAAATTTAACAAAATTATTAATATTATTTATTAATGTGATTTTTTATTTTTTATCTTTTCTTTACATTATGCTATGAATGCTTTGGGAACTCCGCTTGTACAAAGCCTAAGGGCTTTATTTATGTAGTTCCCCATTTCATTTTCTAAATTGTTTATCAATTATGTTGTATCTTTTGTATCAATGTAATTTTTAACCAAGAATGAAATAAATGTGAACTGAATAAAATTGAATTGAAATACATACCATATCTTGGACTATTTGTTTTTGTTTTTGTTTTTTAATTAACCATGATTATAAACAATTAAAAAAACTTACCGCCAAACTCTCCACCTGTCCTGCCTTCTCATTGGCTACCCTCTCGGCCAATCGCAGCTTCTCAAGGTCCTTCTCGTAGCCCTGCAGGAGACCGTCCTTGCGTTCCAGACGCTGGTTGAGCGTCTTCAGTCGACTCAAGATGAGCTCGTGGCTGCTGCCCCTCTCCTTGATGATGCGTTCCTTCTCGTCACGGGGCAAGTGGGCCAGCGATTCCTGGCCGGGGATCTCACCCAGCCCCAGCAGTCGGGCGACCGTCCCGGATAGCTCCATGTACTGGTTATCAAAAAAAGAAAGATGATTAAATTTAACTCTGAAGGTATATCGATTTGGATGTGTACATGAGATCACATTCAATTCAACATTGAATTTCCATTTCAACGACAAGCATCTATAAATACCTTTCACAAATCCACTCTTTAAAAGATGAATTTCACAGAGGCTGTTTCTAACAAATTGTATCAGAATCATGTAAAAATCATGGGAATCTACTAATAAATATAGTGTTATTGTGAATACTTTGGAAATTTTGAATAACAAATGTAAATCACTGTAAACAATGAGTGTACATAACTAAAACTGATTGTGTAAAAAAATAAAATTGGACTTAAAAAAACAGACAATCTCTCTACACAGATGTTTTAAGAGGTTTCAATTAGTCATATTTTAAGACGGTGTAAGTAGTCACTAAGTCAATTTGGATTGCAGGTTAAAACAATAAACAAAAGATAAATAATGTTCAAAAATAATTTCTTACAGCTGTTTCACTCTTATCCATGGATTGTTGGATCTCGACCCTGGCGCTCCTCTCAATGGCTGCGTCCGAGACGGAGGTCGAGATTTGACCTCTGGCCTTGGCGACCTCACGTTCAAGCAGGACGTCGGGGGAGGAGGACTGGCCTGACATGGCCGAGAACTGGGCTTGCTTGGCCCTCATCTCGGCTAGCTCCTTCTTGAGGAGGATAACCTGCTGTAAGGCCTGGTCTTGAGTGGGTACTGTAGAAGAGAATGTGGATTGAAATGAGAACATGGTTATGAAGGGATTACTCATTTTCAGGTCTGTTTAATAATAATAATAATATTCCGCTTTTATATAGCGCCCAATACATCGATACATTGATGTGCAGATATATTATTACCCCGGTCATCGGATTCAGGCTTACCCGTTTAAAAACGATCAGACATTAACATACCTGGTAATGAAAATAGCTTTTAACTCCCCATACCAATAATTCTTAATTTCACATTACTTCTATGTTGTAAATAACTAATTCCAAAGACCTTAATCTCTTTGTACAAGAATCTGAAATAAAACTTCTGTTTTCTTGCTGTTGTAACAACAGTGCTTGTACTTGCTCTGTATGTGTTCTTTAGTATAAATTCATATTTCAGAGTAACTATGATTTCCGTCTTGTTTGTATCACATATCCCTGAAAATGGTAATCATATATGAACTTAAATCCTAATAAGTGTGAATGCTGAAATAAACTTATATGAAAACTACACTGTAAATAATAACAATAAAAGTCATGATTTACATAATAATAATAATAATAATAATAATAATAGTGGGTTCTTGTATAGCGCTCATGTCTGTCAGACTCGACACTCCTGGCCAGGCGCTCTTGATAGCGCTTGATACAAATGACTTCTAGCGTTTCACAAATAAAATTCTGCAGTCATCAGATTCTATGGACAATGAATTACATTTGGGGAGTTTCAATGGAAATTCCATACGCACTGCCTTTTCTATATACACTCAAACCTGCTTTAGGGACCACCTGTCTACAAAGACCGCATTTTTTGTTTCCCTTGAAAATGGTCTCTCTTTGAAACTTGTACTAAAGGAACCTGTCTACAAAGACCACGTTTTGTGTTTCCCTTGGGCGGTCGCTATAGACAGGTTTGACTGTATATGCAATCACATTGTTTCACTTACATGGGGGTCTGTTCTGCTCCATGCCTTTTATCCTGCCCCTCAGCTCTCCGAGAGCTTCTCGTTGCCTAGAGATGACCTCTGTGTGTCTCTCTCCTCTGCACTGTGCTCCTGTGGTTGAAAGCTCACTCGTGATCAAACCCTGTTGAAACAAAAAACAATGAAACATGATTCCAAATTTAAATTTAAAGCAAACTTTAGTGATAAATTGGTGGGGGTTATGTTTTTTTTTTTTTTTACCTTGAATGAAACTTCAAAGGCCTATAGTGTATTCTATTTCGGCTAATAAATAACTTGGAGAGAGTAAGAGAGCAGAAGAGGAGTGAGTCTCTCCAAAAAAAATATTTCTAAAAACTATTTGTTGGATGTACTCTAGTATTTTGTTGAAATGGTACAGAGAGGAAGAGTAACTGATATGAACAATTTTCAAGTTGAGCTTAACTTCTGTTAACATATTTGCTTGGTCAAATCAGAAATTTAAACTGCCTAAGTTTTCCCATTTCCTAATATATATACAAATATATATATATATGAAATATATTTTCTGCATATGTATGAATAAATCATTTTTAGATCATCAATGTAAATGAACAAGAAAGGGATCTTCTACATAAATTGGGCCATGAATTTGGCAGATGTATACTGGTTGTCCTCTTGTAGTATATAATTGCCATCAACCATTGCAACATTTTCAAAACAAGATTGATGAATATCTTTAGTTCCCTAAAGTAAATAAATTCGCTTCCTACCTCCTGTTCTACTTCCTGCTTGGCCTTCTGGGATTGAACTTGCTCCTGCTTGAGGTTCTGCTCCAATCTGTTGAGCTCCGAGTCCTTGATTGCGGTGTCCTTCTTCTGTCTCAGCAGCAGTTCTTTCTGTGCACTGGAGATGAAAAACACAACATATGGCTTGATATGCATAAAGATGTGCAGGCATGAATAACTATTGACTTTTTTGTCCAGGTATGTCCGTCTCAAAACAAGGCTGATAATGCTTTAATATTATTTTCTGTCCTGTAATAGAAATGCCAATTGATTCAGTTAATTGACAGTACAGTAGCCCTTAGCTTTGAACGGCTTCTCCATTCATCATAAAAATTGAAGGCTGTAATTTTGAACATATCCAGTTACCCTGTCTAAACTTTCTATAAAGCCTTGCTTGCTAATGGGATGGAGAAAAGTGATCATAAATTCTCAACATGCGATGACAATTTGGTCAGGCACAATTTTGTGATGTTCGTATCATCTGGGGCAAGTGTGCAAAATACTGATTGATTTTAACATTTCCCTAAATCTAGCTAGTCTGCTACAGATACACAAAATTAAAAAGTATTATTAAGTCTAATGATCTCATCTTCATGACTGCGAACTGCCCATATATTTGAAAACAGAAGAAGCCTGTTTTTGTAATAAACATCTAAAACTTGTCATCCACCCACTTTAAAGAAGAATTATGTCATTATCCTGCAGTAGATTGATTGTTGGAACCAGTAAAATTAAAAAAAAACTCACAAAAACTTGCTAAAAATCATCTTCAATCAAAACCACAACTCTCATTGCACATAGC
Organism: Strongylocentrotus pallidus; assembly: GCA_030265145.1. Lineage (NCBI taxonomy): Eukaryota > Metazoa > Echinodermata > Echinoidea > Camarodonta > Strongylocentrotidae > Strongylocentrotus > Strongylocentrotus pallidus. Next base: position 869,641 of record JARBES010000057.1, read on the forward strand.
GACCTGGGTTAATCACATGGTGTCTACTTACCTCTATTTCCTTATCTTTCTATGCTCATTACTCAGCCCCTATACATTTCCTACCAAAAATTGTTTGGCACATGTCAAGTAGTTGTTATCTTGAACATTCAGTGTGAGTTTTGTTGGATTCTGTGATCATTTATTTTTTATCATTATCAGAACAGAACTCGAGCTTGAAACTTACGCAATCTCCTTGACCATGTTCTCCGTCTCGATCCCCTTCCTGTCCACCAGCTCGGACAGCTTGACCAGCTGCTGTCTCTGAGTGGTCAGTTCAGCTTCTTGGTCCTTGATGAGAGCCTTCTGGTTCTCCATCTCTTCTTTCTGACGGTCACTCAGCTCTCCTGGAGGCAGAAAAAGTGATCGGAGGTAGGTAGGGGAATTAATTGTTGGACATAATTGAACTTCGCCTTGTTTTATGTACACAGACATCGCTCATGGTAAAATATGGCACCAATGGGCCAGGTTTTCTTTTTCTTAAAAAAAAAATTAACACATACACTTTCATGTGATGAACACAGCAGGCATGAACCATTATATCATTGAATTATACCCTTATAAAAGATTACCATGGTACACAGTAATTTGGCCACGGTACATATACCATTTTACAATTATTACGGTACACTACATATGGTAGTACTGTCTATATCATGGTAGTATTGTGGTAGTATACTGTACTATGGTAATACCATGGTAGTACCATAGTTTTTTGTGTAAGGGAAGAGCCAGCAGGCATTAAATCACATCATTTAAATAGTATGAGCAACCCTTTTACACACAGCAGACAATATATCATCCAATGAGAGTCCGAATGGCATTAACCCTGTGTCAAAGGTTAGGACCTAATGCCCTTCTGTCTCTTCGGGGATATTTTTTTGTTTAATAAATATTTCAAATACATTTAATTACATCAAAATATTATTAAATCTAATCATGTATGCAGATACTTTCTCCTATCCTAGATTTAATCCTAAGTTGTCACGCAAAATGCTGATTCAAGTTACCTGTCATGTCTGAAAGTCTGGCCGAGGCTCCGGCCAAGTCTCTCCTGAGACCTAAGACTACGTCCTGCTGGTCCTGCATCTCCTTCTTCAGCTGGCCGTTTTCTCTCCTACAAACAAGCAAAAGATCAGAATATTAACATTTCCATTTTACATAGATGTCTATGTCAAATGATGTCTCTTAGCACTTTACAGATACAGTCGAACCTGCTTCAGTGAGGGTCTGAAAATCAGACTATAACTTAGGTGATTGCAATCACTTACGTCGATTCGACAACTAATGATCACTTTTTTCCCACAAAAAGCCATTTTCAAACCCTTTCGTTTTGAGGGAAGTTCTATATAAGTTTTGTCTTTCAAATGCCGTTGGAATTTAACATTTACTTTTTTTTGTCCTGCAAATGGGACATAGTACCTTTAAGCCAGCCAATATCATTTAATTATACAATTTTCGATGTCTTACTTGATGAGGTTGATGGCGTGTTGAAGGGCCGGTACCTCAGCAGATGGTTGAGTTACGATGACAGGCTTGGCCGGGGAAGAAGCCTTGATTCTCTTCAATTCCTCCTCTACTTGCTTGGTTTGAACTGCAGAAATCATGAATTCATTTTTGTTTAAAGTCGATTCAATGGGAGGTAATGTACGTCTTGATTGTTTTAAATCATCCATCGTGTTATTCTTTTAAACAAACCATTACCATTACCCATAAACCCATTAAAAGGAAAACAAACTGGTTGCTAATAAACAAATGCTTCACAACCTACATGTACATGTAATTTCATTTTGACTTCTTGATATCTCACACTTTGGACCTAGATATGAATCATATCTCTGACCCTAGAAGGCTAATGACTAAACAAACGGAACTCAGAGATAAGGCTATTGACAAAACTGGGAAGTGCTGTTACAGTGCCCATGACAATGATAATTGAAAAAAAATATTGCTTCAATATTCAACTTTATTTTGACTTCTTGATATCTCTGATCCTACATGTAGATGGCTTATGACTGAGCAAACGGAACTCAGAGATAAAGAATTTGACAAAGCTCGGAAGTATCATTATGGTGCCCATGTTAATGATAATTGAAAACAAATTATTGTGGTGACAACGATGATGATTGGTAACAAGAAATATCAATGAAGGGAATAGTATGTAGATAAGACTGGTAACTGTTGCTATGATACTTGTGTTAATGATAATGAAGACAAATGTTGTGAGCATCATGGTGTCAATGATGATGACTGATAACAATTGATATCAATAACGGTAAGTTTTGTTTTTAGCATGCATGGTTATAGTTGACTGTAGAAACAATGCTGATGGTAGCAACAACAAATTAACAATAACGAATATTTTAAACTATAATCAATAAACTATAGCAACAATATCAAACAAATAATGATTACCAATAATGAGGATTATAGTGTGGGAACAATGACTTTCATTTTTTCCTTCAAAAATGAACTATCAAAATTTTTTAATTCTGTAGATTTGGGACCATGATTTGTACGTCCCTTGAGAGACCAATGCCAGTAAATGGTGAGAGCAAACAGTGGCATGAACGGCCTGCCATAGTTAAGTCAAACTTAAAGTTGATCTTAGTCTTTGTAAAACATTCCTCCAGGACTTACCTTCTAGCTTCTTCTCCAGCTCCTTGGCCTCCTTCCTGGAGGCCTGATGCTCCTTCTGCGTCTTCTTAGCCTTCTCCTCTAGTGAGACGATGGTGAGGGCGTGCTGGCGGATCTGCTCCTTGAACCCTGCCGCCTGCTTCTCGTGGGACTCCAGCATCTCCGTCACCTGACCTTCGACCTTCAGGGCAGAGCTCTTGTGCTGCTCCTGGTGGAGGCTGAGCTCCTCCCTCAGCTTGCTCTGTTAGGTAACAAGATAGAAGGGGAGGTTATTACACTTCAAGCCCCACTGCACTTCTTATAGCTACTTGCGCCCTCTATACAGCCAACAATGCCTGAGCGGTACCCATTGATCCCCCATGATGCCATTTTTCTTATGTTAATTGAGTGCTGATTTGATGAGATAACCACCTGCCAGTGACCTTGCAGGGAGGTCTAATCCCTCCATGCCGAACTAGTGCAGAGAGGCTTTAAAATATTTTTATTTTTTGTCTAACTTTTTTTCCAGTTCAGGTCAGTTTAGTTCATTTCACACAAAACAACTCAAAATCATAAACAATAGGAATAACCATATAATTACATACGAACTAAAAGAAATATTAAATGCAGACTGTTTCGTAAAATACAAGTTCTCTTTGTCATCACTGAGAATTAATTACCGGTAATACAAATAAACAAATATAATCTTCATGATGCTTTAAAAGCAGTTACGGAAATGGTATATCTGAATCAAGATAGCTAAAAGGAATATTTTTATAATGGAGATGAAAAAGAAGGTAAATATAAGAAATAAATCAAACAATATAAAACAGCTTATGTGAAAGCGCTAATGATTTCTTTTGTATAAATGTGTGCACAGCTTACAAGAATTTCTATATCTTTCTACCAACTTCAATTTGTTTAAATCTCTTCTCTAAAGTCACTGTCTCTTCCTTTATATAAAGCAACTCATGCATAACAATATATTCCTCACATACACATTACTTACAAGATTATTCCACGCTGATCAAAAGTTCACATCAAAACAACATCTTTACAGCAAGAGAATAACCGAAGCAAATTCTATTGTAAAAGTTCACTTAAAACAACATCTTTCCAGTGAGAGAATAACTGAAGCATATTCTATTGTCAAAGTTCACATTAAAACTACATCTTTGCAGCAAGAAGAATAACTGAATCATGTTCTATTGTCAAAGCCACTACTTCCACACTCCCATTCACCAGCAGCAAGTGATGCAGAATGGCAAACGAATACAGAAGCATGTTACTATGGCAACCATACTCCCATCCAATTACCACCGATGCCCTATCATTGATGGATGATGCTCATTAATATTCAGGGTTGG
>JARBES010000057.1:1072988-1083506 GCA_030265145.1 Strongylocentrotus pallidus
TTTACGAACAGCTTTATGAAACGCCCCCTCAGTTATCATAAAATTGCATTAGTGATGTTTAAGCGATCTGGTTTCTTCTTCTTTAGAGGGAGACACAATGTTTATATTATCCATATAACATGCTTGATTAGCTTTTCCTCCAGAAGGTCTTGTGACGCAGAAGATTTAATGTTTTCAGATTTTGATTAACTTGTTATGTTATTCCAACTGTTCAAACAATGTTAATTTGTCCATAAAAGTCAATTTTATTTTATATACTTCCCGAAACTGTTTTTATAAAGATAAAGTTTACAACATTGGCTAGCTCTATACTGTTTCCTATTCAAAGATCTTACATGATATGTATTTCCTATTTAAAGGACTTACATTATATGTTTTTCCTCGTTAAAGGACTTATATGATACTGTTTCCTATTCAAAGGTCTTGTATGATATGTATTTCCTATTTAAAGGACTTACATTATATGTTTATCGTAGTTAAAGGACTTATATGATACTGTTTCCGATTCAAAGGTCTTACATTATATGTTTTTCCTAGAATAAAGGACTTGTATGATAATATTTTTTTCTTTCCCCATTGTCCAGCGCTATATACATAGAGCTGTATGTCTTTTCACTTATAACACCTGCTTTAGTGCCAAAAGGCATTCACTCATCCTTTAACACAGCATTAATGCCCTTCTGGCTTTCAACCGATGATGGAGTTCATTTCCACCTAATTAATCACCTGCCAGTGAAATGATGGAGTGGTATACCTAACATTGTAAACCACAACATTTAGATTCCCTTTTCTGTGTGGTTTGACCCCTGCATAACCACATGTGCCCTTTTCACACCTGAATCTTAATCACCTTAATGTACTATTGTTTTTACTAACTTATTACAAGTTCACTTGTTTACATTTTGAATGCTGGTTATTCATATTACATGATCAGCTGGATCTGTGTAATCAATAGTGTAATTAAGTTGTAAGATTTTTTTAATAAACTCAGATTGTTGTAAATCACAGTTGCAATGATTCCTATATTAATATATATATATATGTGCAAAATTGTGATTTTTAAAATTTACAAATGCATTACTTGTACTTACCCCAAAAAGGGACAAAATTTGATAGAGTCTATAGCAGAGCTATCTTAGGAAGATGAAAAGTCATTCTCCATTTCCTTTCTCTTCCTGCTTTTTTAAAGGTGAGGGGGGGGGGCAGGGTTAGGAATGGATAATGGGTTTGAGGGTTAACTTAATAACATTTAGTCTCGGTGGTCTGTAGTAAGAATAAAAAAGTTACAAAGTTTAAAGCTTAAACGAAACTCTTTATTTCCCAACAAGAACCTGTTCAACACATAAATACACAACACTGATTGACTGCAGTTGTGAAGAGAATAGTCTAACAAGTGTTAAATGGGACTTGTTATGAAGAAAAATAGGGATAAAGAGAAAAATAGGTCTGAAAACTTGGCATTTCTGAATTGGTTTGCTTAAGGTCAAGAAGTCAATGGGCTTTTAGAAGTTTATGACTGAAACTGCTCCATAATGGGGTCTTTGTAGATGAACTTGTTGTTTGGTCTGGTGGAGTCGGAAATTGTGGTATTTTTTTCTCTTTGGTGTAAGGACCCCTTCTACCATACTTGAGAGTTAACTGGCTCTTCAAAGAGGTGCATATGATTGGTCGAGTTTCTGTGTGTTTCAAGTTTAGCTCTGCATCATCACATTTTCACACTTTATCAAACGTGATGGTGTACAGTAGAAAGAAAATACGTGTTTAATTATAAAAGTTCAGGAAGAAAGTAAACCTTTTGAGAATAAGAAATAAACAATATTGTCATATGTACTCATCATTGAAGAAAATGTAAGAAACAAGATGTATTAAGCAAAGTATGTAGTATCTAAAAATGTTATATGAAAAAGAACAAGAATACTTTGTTGAATTTAATGCTTACGGTTTGTTTTGATTATGAATACCTTCCAAAATGAGAGTCTGCTTCTTGTCCAGTTTTTGAAAATGACACTTAATTCCTTCCGCTCTCTGCCCTTGAACTGAAGTCTGTCATAAGTGCTCCTTGTACCTCGTAAGTCACGACCAAGGTTAACAACAAACAATCAAGCAGTAGGTCTTGTAGCCAGTTCAGACTGGAAGAAACCTATACGTAATTACTATAAAGAAACATCGTAAAAGAAATTGGGCTCCTAGGTTTGCTCAAGTGACCATTTCTTGGAGCATTATGTCATTAAAAGTTTAGGGTTAGGGCTGGGGTTGCAACTGGGTTATAGGTTAGGTTTAGGGTTAGGGTTAAGATTAGGTCTAGTGTTTGGTCCAGGAGTGAATTTAGGAATTTGGTTAGTGTAGGAACCCACAGTGAAGCAATGATTGCAAAAGTGACGCACAGCCTATTGAATGAATAGAATTATTGTATAGCAAAAGGGAAATACACACATGAAAAATGTTTCTTGTGAAGAAGCATCATGAACAAAATTAGCTGATATTAGTTTTGAAAAATGAGCTTATATAAAGGCCATGGCTTTGTTTGAGGATACAATATTAGAACTGGCTAGTCATTCATGTATCCACACACACTGACGATGGCCTTGCTCAGATAGATGGGAAAGTTCAAGTTGATTTTTTGATGCTCAAACTTCTGTCTAGCCATGCAACATTTTGTTTTAGAGTTTGTAGAGTTTTGTAGAGTTTTGTAGTGCTGTTTTAGACTGTGAGTCTTTTGTTAGTTTTTGTGACTTTCAAACTAGAAAAAGTTTATTACTTATCATAACATGCTTTTCGTAAAGCTATGCAATGAATTTTGGCTAGTCTGAATGAGGCGTTGGTCAGAGGAGGGCCAAGCAATGAGACCTATGGCCATCTGACTCAGCTCAGCTGGGGGTAAATTGATCTTCGTCCTCTGTGATTGGTTTGTTTAATTTCTTCTGTTGTTATCCTTGAAGTACAACTGTCACCAGGCATTAGCGATAGAGTTGCCGACTCTCACGCAAACTTTGGTCAGGCTGTCCTGATCGTGGGTCCAGAAAGGGGCAGATCTGACCTCTATTTCAAATCAGTGATATTCTGCAGCCTGTCGCGAGTATCAAATTGGCCATCAGTAGGTCTAAGATTTCAGAAAGCTTCAAAAATTGTCCTCCTTGTGCGGTAAGGTATGTCAAAAAATGGAACAAGATGAAAGCAAACACAGAGGAAGCTGGTGGTCACATTTGTCAATGTCTTACAAACATATGTTCCAATTAGTAATCATTGATGATCATTTTTTCATAGGATATAGAAGAAATTAGTAAAAGGGAATGGATACCGAAATGAGTTTTCTGGCTTGCAAGCTACACTGTAGGAGTCTATTGGATGCTTGAATTCCCTGTGTAGACTTGCATGGTCTTGGCAACCTCGGGTGGGAATCACGGGTCTGTGATATTTTTGACAATTACCTGCCAAAAAAGGAAGTCTTCATTGTGTCTTTCCTGCACAATGCCGTGTCTGGGAGGTAGAAACTCAAGAATTTCCTGAATTGCCCCTTTATTGATTAAACCTGCATAAAATTCATGGTCTGTTTCCTGGAGGAATTCACAACTGTCGCTGAAGAAGGGCTCAGGGGTGCATTGTTACCCCTCTCATACCTCTCTTTATATGGAGGGGTATCGGGGGAATTCATGGAACATTTTCAACCAATTTATTTCAAGGGAAAAATCATTAATGTATTAAGCTTGTTGCTGGCGGGGTAACTTGCAGAATATAAATTCAGCTCGCGTTCCCTTGGTAATAAGCATAAATGAGATCGGGAATGGGAAAATGTCACCTGATAAGAGTCTTGATAGGGGTAATGGAAGAATCTTTATGGGGATGAAATGGGGTGTAATGGAGGAAGATGAGGGGGTATGCTTTGTCCCCCTTCTGCACTTTCTAGGTGGTATGTTATCCCCGTCTCTAAGGGGTAGACCATTTGAATTGATTAGGATACTACTGTTGATAGCCTAATGACTATTTTGAAGCGATTAGCTTGTAACTTGTAAAGATCTCAAACCATTTGCTTGGGTTGTTTTGGAAGAAGGAATAGGAAAAGGATGCCAGCTATAATGCATTTAAAGGCACATATGAGGTCTGTTCAAAAAGATTAATTCATATTAGATGCATCTTAATAGTTGTTGCAGCTTTTTGTTTCCAAGGATTGCATTAAGCAGAATACTTTAATACAAAGCAGAATACCCCCTAATTTCTACTTTGTGGCAATGTACTTCAAAAAGTCACACCTTACATAATTGAATACAAGGCTTATTGAATCCACATGCATGGGTTCTTCTTCAAGTGTCTCACTAAGTCCTAAGTAGGGACACCTCACTATAAAGTCGAAGATGAAGTGCCATTGATCTAAATTGAGTAATCTCAACTGTTCGCACTTCAAATCTTGTCAACTATTTTATAAGTGCTATTTTTAAATCCCATTCTTGCCCCCTTTTAATCTTATTCTTACCCCTTTCCCATCACATTCCTGTACCTTTTTAATCTCATTCTTACCCTTTTCCCAACACATTCCACCCTTTTAATCTCATTCTAGTACCCTTTTCACATTCCTGTACCCTTTTAATCCCATTCTTGTACCCTTTTTCAGAGACAAGCCGTTCTTCCTTCAGATCGGTATGAACTGAATCTCCAAATTTTGTTTCAAATATAAATGTAATAAAATTACTCTTGAGATTTCTTATTGAATCAATACAAAAATGGATGCAGTACATGCAGAAACTTTTTCTCTTTCTCCTCATGCATCTGGTATATTCTGTAGGGCTCTAGCTGCATGAATAAAAGAGTTATTCTCCCCCTCTCAATTGTTACTTTTTTACTCTCTAAAGCCTCAGTATTTGACAGGATTTGTCTATGTCTTTCATTTCTTCCTCTATCAATTGTAAAGCCCTATATGTGACACTTTTTCAGAAATGTTGTATGTGTTTTGTTGTACATGTATTGTCACCACATTTTTGCAGTCTTTGGCACCAGATTTGAACAGAGATCTCATTGTTACATCACACAATGTGCGAAGACACTAGTATACAAAGCTATTTTTCGTCTTTCGGAAGCATTGCAAATATTGTTGCTAACTTTTGAGACAACAACAATATGTTGGGGAACCAATAACCATGTTTTCTAAGCAACTTCTCACCTATTCCACCTCAGTGATGCCCAGGCCAGCCATCAATGTCCACCTTTCACACAATGTGCGAAGACACTATTATACAAAGCTATTTTTCGTCTTTCGGAAGCATTGCAAATATTGACGCTGACTTTTGAGACAACAACAATATGTTGGGCAAACAATAACCATGTTTTCTATAAAACAACTTCTCACCTTTTCCACCTGATCGATGCCCAGGCCAGCGGTAAATGTCCACCTTCGTAACAAACATGTTTTTCGACTCGAGTCTCGCCACCAATGGGATCCCCTATTTTGACTGTTTTCCATGTGTTTCGGAAGCATTGCAAATATTGATGCTGACTTTCGAGACAACAACAGTATGTTGGGGAACCAATAACCATGTTTTCTAAGCAACTTCTCACCTATTCCACCTGAGTGATGCCCAGGCCAGTAACAAACATGTTTTTCGACTCCTCTCTCTACCGATGGGATCCCCTATTTTGACTGGTTTCCATCACTCCTCGCCCCCGTTTCGGTCCCCCTGATGGTACATTTTGCCCCCCTGTGATCCCACTCCGGGCAGACAAATGTCAGTTATTGACCCTCCCTCTTAACCTTTTCTAATTCAGCTAACATCCCAAAGCTAAGCTTAAGATGATACTTGTCTCTTTTGTTCAGTGCCTATTTCTTGTCTATTTTTAGAAACAATTAGAAGTTTTCTCTACATGTATGTTCTCTCTCCCTTGGTCTGAGTAGTGGACCTATATTATCATTCAAAGATGAAAAGAAAGAGTGTATAGATGTAGAGTGAAAGAGGAGGGGTGGATTGAATACTTTGTGCATACTAATAATACATTGTACACATAGGCCTACATATAGGACCAAACTATATCAGATCATGCTGTCCAACTTGTCTCTTTAAGTTCCACTGAAAACAATTTTCTCAAGAGGGGAACAAGAAAGAAGATTGTCATTTAAGCCTAAATTACTTTTTAAGTCACTATGACAAACTAATTTAGCCATTCTTATCCCCTGTAATTAGTGCCATGGTGACTACATTGTGTTGGACAGCAAATATGCCACTGGATGGTCCCTGAAGCTCAGAGACCCATTTACTACCGTCTAATTCCCCAATCTAAAATCATGGACCTTCGTAGTATGTCCATGTTGGAATACACTTTCCTATAGAGTTTTTTTTATCTAGAGCTACTAGTTGTTAGCATTTTTGTTCAGAAGGCCTAGTTGATATTCATGACAGAAATTGTCTCGCTGTCTGAGCTTTCTTCAGTTAAAACGTAGAACTATAGCTAATTTTCAGTTACAATCGTTTTTGCAGCAAAGAATGATCATTGTAACATTTTATAATTACCATTTAACAACATGAATATGGACTTTCTCGTGAAATGTGTGAAAGTTTCTTGCATGTACAAGTTCATGATTTTACAGCAGACATCTCCAAAATTTTCTATGATTAATCTGGCACATTCCCAATAATATTGACAACATCTTCTGCAATTGTCTATAATCTGTAGCTATGCTACATCAAAATATTGTTCAATGTCTGTTCTGTGTCATCCCTTTCCTGTGATGTACTCACAAACAGCCTTGTCTGTCACATCAGAAGAAAACAAAAATGATAATAGGCTTGTCTTCATCAGCTTGAGTTTGCCAAATAACCCGTTATTTTCAGACTCGGGATAATCCCGAAGCTCGAAACTGCGTCTTCACCAGACCGATACAATCATCACAAAATAGCTTGGACGGGCGCTAATTAGCCCGCTATTTCCCAAATAGCAGGATATTTTCTCGACCAAATATCCTGCTAATTGCAACTGCGGGCTGATAAGGACGCAAATTAACTGGCTAACCTGCGATCGGGACAGTTAAAATAGCGGGTTATTTGGCAAACTCGATCTGATGAAGTCAGGCCTACAGAGAAACATGTTGTGGTTGAAATCTCGCAGATAAACTTTTTCCTCCAAATCGAATAATCAAACCGATTCTTATGAACGCAGTATCTCCTGAAAAAGATTTCCGCGCTCATGAGCATTTTGAAGTAGGCCAAATCATTGCCTTCATCAGGAAACCATCATCTGGCTACCGGTACTTCTATTATTTACAAGAATACCAGTAGCCCCTTAATTGTAATCTCCGGACTTTGACGTCACTAGGGGACACTAGGGGAAGACGCTTAAATGACAACAAACATGTAGCCCCCCAACTAATCCCTTCTTTAATTTCTCTTTGAAAAATATCTGAAATAGCTTGTACGTTCTCAAGAGTCAGGTTGTTCATCAAGTCAAAGAAGTCACATTGAGAACACATTAACATACAAAGTTTTTTTTGTTGGGGGTGGGTGGGGGATTGGGGCCTCAGCTGGGGGATGTTGCTCCATAATTCCTTCAGATTATCTGCATGGTATTACATTTGTGTGAATGGAGTGTTTATCGCTTTAGAAACATCACATTTTTTTGGAATTTAGATGTAAAGTGCTACTAAAGATGTAAGCTTTATGACTTCTCTATTTCATGTACAGGGTACAAACGAGGCTTCATGCATAATTTACGTTCTGTTTTCGAGGTAGTAAAGTTCATGAACTCTGGAAGAATTAAAGCTCCTCAAATATTTGTTTGTTATGCTACATGGAATAGCCGAAATGTGGAGAATGCATTGTGCTAGCTGTAGCTGTTTACTAACAAGATTTTCATCTTTACTGTGTATGTATTTGCGACTTAGCTAGAAACATTCCTGCCTCAAAACTGAAGAAAAAGTAGCGTCAATGGACTGGCAAAATTTCCTTTTTGCCTATTGTACCCCAGCTCCTCAAATATTCCTACGTAAGAAACTGAAAGAAGTGCAATAAAGGACCAAATTGACGGGATTCCCTTGAAGTATAATGATGCTATTACTTCAAAGTCCTGTGCATCACTGCACAGAATTTGCTAGAGATGAAGTAAAAAGGAATTCTTAAATCTTTCCTCCTGCATTCAGTCATCACTGAAAATAACATGGTAAAAATACAGTTAATTCACACAGCACTGTCGTAGTTTTAAACTTTAAGCTTGTGAAACAATGACGTTTTAAACAATGACCTACTCGCAACGATAGTCAAACAGAACCGAATGAAGGAGTGTTTGGAGTTTTAAACTACAAGCAAGCTGGGCAAGCACTTGTTGAAACTACAAATGGTGATGCCTCACTCAAACATGGCTCAGTGTTAGAGCAGTGGTTGTGTAACTGGGAGGTCCTGGGTTCAAAACCAAGTCGATGCGCTAGTGCTATTTTATTAAGGCATTAATCCTCATTACCAAGTCCCTCTTTTATGATAAAGCTTATGATAATAATAATATCGGATATTTATATAGCACACATATCCACCATGCAAGGTGTTCAAGGTGCTCAAGGCGCTTAAGGCGCTCACAGCATTCAAGGAATTCCTTCCTACCGGTACCCATTTAACTCCTGGGTGGAGAGTGGCAAAATGTAGATTAAGGTCATGAGGGCATTGAGGGTACACTGATGATTGTCCAGTTGCCATGTCAATTAACTTTAGTTTCTCTATTGACTATACAATGTTTTTTTTCTAGTCTGTATGCTCTGTTCGCTATACAATGATTCTTTATACAGCGTTTCTTTACTTTGTATATATTCTACCTACAGTGAAAACAGGCAATAAGTCAGTCACTGGGCTTCACAGTGTTGACTAGAATGTAGAATTTCGCTGTCGCCTTGTAACTTGTAAGGCTTCTCATTCATCTGCCTATAAAATTAATGTCGTCAAAGGAACATTGTTTATTTTCGCCTCCTTAGTAGCATACCTTGTGGCATTATCCTGGATTAATTCATTCTCGGCTCATTGCACTACCTTTCAATGTATCAGTGAAATTGACAGCTTCATGGTGTCGTGTCGCCTCAAATCTTGGATAAGTTTGGTACTTTGTAAGATCTGTTTTTAGTGAGCTAGTATCTTATGATGCATCAGTTCGCTATCAAATTTTCTAAATTCTATCTGAACTGATTTTCTTTTTCCTTTTTGTACTTGTTTTAATGTCTTTCTGTCCAAGTATAGTCATATTGCTATATTTGTACTTTTCTGTGATTCAGTGTTTGTATGCATTCACTGCTTCACAGTCACAACTTAAATTTTTGATAAGTTTGTTACTTTGTAAGATCCTTTTGAAGGAGCTAGTATCTAATGATGCATCAGTTCGCTATCAAAGTTTTTCATTCTATCTGCATGATCAGATTCCTTTTTTCCATGATCTTATGTCTTTCTTTCGAGTATAAGCATATTTCTTTGTTCCAATCGGATGTTCCTCACAAACTTTTTTAAATTGCAATTCTTAGTTTTATACTTTTCGTCATATATTCATTATTTTATAAGTAGTACAGTAGTGCAGAATGTTTCAAATTCACAATACAAAGATGACATGTGAGGGTGGCTTTACTTGTCTTTTTTTTCTTTCTGTAATCGTTTTCATAGCAATCTTAAGTATGAAATAGAGCCTTTAAATGTGGGTGTTGATACTGATTTTTAGAGCCATGACAATCATTACAAGATGTCAGTTTTTAGGTACTGACATCTTCCCATTTCAGCCTTTTGCAGGCTTCATTTTGTAAAGAACATTGGGTGAAAACATGTGGAATCCCTGAGATATGAATTTTGTATCACTTAGAAATATATATAACAACAAGATTTTAGATAAACACCATTCCTTGGTATGAAGTAAGGGAATTCAAGCGCAGTCTGAGAATACCTTTAGGAGACAAGGTTCATAAAACCCTTGCATGATGAGAAATTACCATGGCGATTTAGTTTTACAGCTCAGCAGTTGTTCAAAACCGTGGACAGGTGTGATTGCGCTATGTGTCCATCATGAAAAGAAGAAGAGGAAAAAAAAGAAAGGGAAAATAAGGATAGTGGGTATCGAAGATTATTTTCGTGGGGCGTGTTTGGCCTCATAACATGACCAATGACCCGAAGAGATGTGCCACACAGCTTGCAAAATTGCACAGGGTGATTTGCTTTGAGGGTCTGTCTATGTATGTAAGGATATAGCCTGTAGTCCTTTGAAAAATAACTATAATTTTGCAGTGCAGTTTGAAGCACCGAAGCGTTGGAGCTGTCACCTAGTGACTTGTTAGGCTGTGTTCATACATTTTGATCATGTTTAAAGCCCCTCAAAAGTGTTGGGAGCCCCCCCAAATTGATGTCACAATTTCACTAAAATGGTATTATAATCTGAAAGAGGATGTCAATTTAAGACACATTTCTGCAAGGATTTTCTAAGCAAATGTGTTTGAAGTCGAATATTAATGAAAGAATACAAAATTTAGGCTTTCTACGTACAACAGAAACCCAAATTATGTAATTTTTTATCAATATTTGTCTT
>JARBES010000059.1:180126-197194 GCA_030265145.1 Strongylocentrotus pallidus
GGGTCAAGTTCTACCTCACTAAGGCTGATGAGGCTGGACATGAGAGTGACCGACAGGTAAGCTGGACATTGCCATCCCCTTTATTCACAGCAAGCAGAATAACTACAACACATCTATTCAGAGCCAGAAGAGCGTTATCTGTGTTGAAGGATATGAGTTCATGCCCTTCTGACTCCAAATGATATATAAGGAATTCTCAACCGTATATTTTGAAAGATTTGAGAGACTGGTATGTGGAGAATAAGAGAAAAATACAAGAGCTCTTTTGCTGCAAATATGTGAGAAGTAGGACAGGCTCTTTTAACCTATTGACTACTGAATTCTCTCATTCCCATAGGCTTCATACATGGACCACCAGGTTCCAGGAGGCAATGGGTTAATTGACTTAATAGACCATATAAAGAAAAACATTGAATAACCAAGTCTGTTTTAGTATGTAATGAGAGGTACTTTGGACCAGTAAGAAAAGAAAGGTATTGTGCAAGTGCATTAAGGACCAATTTGTAACGACTTTGAAGAACATTTTTTTAAATTTTATTTTTTTCTCTGTTTGCTTTATTTAGCGTGTTCTGATGCAGATTGTCCAGGAGCTGTGTAAGAGACCAGGTCTGAACCGTGCTGGCTTCAACATGCCAACCATCTTCATCCCAAATATGTCATCAGGAAAGGTAAGATAAAGAAAAGAGTGTTATGAGAAATGGAAATATATTCCTTTGATGGGCTTTGTCATGCATTGAATATAAGTAAAACTGATTCAAATCAAACTAATGATAGGTGGAGTTGATATCGAGGGGTCAGTGACACAAAGACGTAACTCCATTTTGGCCATTTTGAGAAAAAGTGGTTTGTGTCACTGAGCACTTGGGCCTTAAGCGAGTTAAGTCTATGTTTCATTAGCCATTGACTTCAATTGGTGTTGGGTGGAGTTAAGTCTTTGTGTTTCCTGGAAAGCCCACATTTTTCTGAACATTTTGATATCAAATACTCATTTTGGCAAAATATGGAATTACATCTTTGTGTCACTGAACCCTCGATAGGTTTTCCATTTAATTTTGAAGTTGTACACACTACTGTTCAATGAGCAGCTTCTTCAACAATGATCTGTAGACATCAATGTCATTATTTGACCATTTTAAATTCCTATGAATGTTGATTTAAACATATATTGATATAATATATCGATTTAGTAAACGTGAAGAGTTGCTATAAATATCTGTTTCTTTTCATCTGACCTTCTCTCATTTGATGAGAGGTTTGTAGGGATATTGAGAAGAATGTTGAAATGAAGATTTGATGGAGAATTGCATCGTTTTTATTATTTCTTGACATTTTTTCTTTGGACTTGTTTCCTCTGTACAGAATCGTTGTGTGAACCAGATCGAGGAGGTGTGTAAGGATATAGAGAAGACGATCAAACATACCGTTCAGAACACGCTCAACACACTAGAGAAGGACTGTGAACACATCGCTAAACTCATCGATGACAAGCTGGAAGATGACAGGTAAAGTTCTTCCCATCCCCTCGTCTTTTAATCCTTCTCTATGCCTCCATAAATTCATATTGTCATTTCTCTCCTCTTGCTCTTTTAAAGTGTGATTTACTCCCATTTTCAGAGACAAAGATCATTCTGTCTAATGTTGAGGTTTCATTATCCTGGAGAAGAATTCTCTCCCTTCTCCTTTACACTGCCCCAACACAGTTTCTCTGTTTCACTCTCTTCCTCTCGCTTTACAAAGTAAATCAAGCTTCATTAACTATCATCCCATAAACTATCTGTTGGTATGATTGTAGACCCAACATTTTTTTTAAAGAAACTGTCCATAAGAAATTTATGTGTGACCACAAAGTAAAGTATAACACTTGTCAATACATTGTTTACAGTATTGAAGAAAAAAAAGTCAGGTTTCTATTATCTTCTAAAATCATCTCTCCCACTTTAACAAAATCTCTTCACTTTTGTTTTTGTTGATAGGCTAGCCAATTCCTACAACCTGTGGGCTAGGGGTAAATCTCTCATCTTCTACGCCTTGGGATTGCTGCTTCCGTTCCTTCTCTTCATCAACTTCTTGGCCAGTACAGTATCTGATGAGTTCACAGCAGGAGTACTAGGAGAGGAGGGAGCTGACATGCTCAAATCTTACTTGGTAATGAGACTGTGATGATGATGATGGTTGTGGTGGTGATGATGATGATGATGGTTGTGGTGGTGGTGGTGGTGGTGATGATGGTGATGGTGGTGATGATGGTGATGATGGTGATGGTGGTGATGATGATGGTGGTAATGATGATGGTGATGATGATGATGGTGGTGGTTGTGATTAAGAGGATGGTGATGGTTTATGGTGATGATGGTGGTGATGATGATGACATTGGTATTAGAGAAGATGATGGGGGTGATTCTAGTTAGTGGTGGTGGTGAAGAAGATGATGGTGGGGGTGGTGGCGATGATGATAATGAGAAGATGATAGTGGTGGGGGTTGTGGTGATGATGATGATGAGATTGTGGTAATATTGGACAATCAAGGTAAAGGTAAGATGATGTATATAATGCTGATGGTGAAACCCAGTAACTGCTTCAATTTAGCTTTCCCACCATCATATTAATATTAATTTCTATATCCTTCTCAATTCCTCTTGTATTTTCCAGAAACCTATAGGAGGTATCTGGCAGACCATACCGGTTGAAAACCATCTTCATGCTATGATAGGCATTGCTGTTATATGCTTCCTGCTCCTTCTCTTTGCTAAGCTCTCTACAAGGTGAGTCATTCAAATATGTACAACCAGGGGGTGTTTCACAAAGATCCCAAGTCAAACTTAATTCTAAGTTGGACTTAAATATTACGGAGAACCATTTGTAGCCTTAGAGTAAAATATTTTTAATCGAAAATTGAAGTAATTTTAGACTATTCAATTCAATTCAATTTCAATTCGTTTTATTAAACCATTTAAAATAAAAAATCAAATTGCAAATCATGCATGTATGAAAATTATTAATACAGTATAAATGGTCAGGGTGCCCCTAAAAGCCAACGCTTGATTAATGGGGTGCCCAATACATAAAGAAATATACATACAATAAACATGAGATACAAAACAAACTTATAAAATAAATTCCACATCAGGAACATGAAATCTCCTTGATAATAGAAAATATAAATGATTTGAATCAACATGTTATACCTTTTAAAATAACTTTTACAAAATGTTTTCAAAGATACCAGCGGCTTTCCATAACTGTTAAGTCCAACTTAGAGCTAAGTTCAACTTAGGATCTTTGTGAAACACCCCAAGGTTGATCTAGAGATCCATGCTTGGAAAACCCTTAAAGGGATTGGGTATCTTTGCCTCAGATTCTAAACAAAATCCTGGATTTAGCTCATGCTGCAATCATAAATATAAACCTTTAGGTCAGTCAGG
Organism: Strongylocentrotus pallidus; assembly: GCA_030265145.1. Taxonomy (NCBI): domain Eukaryota; kingdom Metazoa; phylum Echinodermata; class Echinoidea; order Camarodonta; family Strongylocentrotidae; genus Strongylocentrotus; species Strongylocentrotus pallidus. Next base: position 183,549 of record JARBES010000059.1, read on the forward strand.
AATCGCATGACTTTTACAAGCTGATCGAGTTTTGACAAGCTCTGAATGTCAGATCATCAGATTTCTTTGATATCAGTTGATGTATAGGTAAGTTACAGGCTCTCAACAGGTGCAGTATTGTGTATGCACCTTGCACAAAGATGGTGGCGTAGCTTGGACCTATGATGATGTATGTAGGTTCATTCCTACGTCCATCCACCTGATACAAAGCAAGTCTAGGAAAACAATGGATTTACAACCCCTAGCTTCATAAGAAAGCAGCTCTTCTTCTTCTTCTTTTCCATTTTACAATGGATTTCAAGTTGGTAGCCTTTAAGAAATTAGGTGTATCTAAAGATAGGGACGTGATCACATGCACGTAGACCACAAAGTCGATGTAAAATATCTGAATTGATGGCGGGGGAGACATTACTCTTACTATTTTTACAAAGAGCAATGTTAGCATTGTAATGTTCTGGTGATTTTGAAACCCTTCTTTCATCGTCTGTTCAACCTGGTGTAAACGGAAACTGAAATCCATGAATGTGAATCTATTAATAAATCTTGGGATTAAGTCTGACGCAAGATGAGTAACCATGGGGGCTTGTGGGAGAGAGAGACAGAAAATCCTTTGTGGATTGAATAGAAGCCAATGTTTTGCAGACAGCCATTCACCTGTTAATTACTTCCTCCTCGCTGTTAAGAGGCCTGCTGCTGTTTGGCTGGTGGTGGTGGTTTGGTTCCATTCATGTGATGCAACCTGCTGGGATCTCATACACATGCAATCCATTTATCTTATAATATCATGTTGTCTGGGTTGGAAAGTATATAAGTTCCTGCATATATAAAACACCTGAAACTCTTTTTGTAATATTCCACTATGGGAAGAAAAATCCTTACAAGATTATAGAATTGTTGTAATCTGTGAAGGCTTCTATGATGAGGATAGATTTAAGCGAGGTTTAGGAACATTCATGTCTGCTTTTAATTAGAGGGGAGCATTGACAGTACAATAAAACTACTACACACTCATTCTTATTCAAGGCAAGAAAAATGGGGGGAAGGGGGTGAATGGGTTTAAAAAAGATTATGATGAATATAATTCAGAGTTTGAATGGATGAGTCAGATGATGAATGGAAATGTAGTAGAGACAAATTCAATACTTCAGAAATATGTATGAAAGAACTACATTTACATTAATGTGAGCTGGAGAGGCATTATGTTTCATTTCTTTTACTTCAAAGAATAGCTACTTATACAAACATAGTAAAAAAAAAAAAAACATGTCTTACACTTAAAACATGTCTTACACTTATTGGTGTAAATTGCAAGAGTTGCAATATATCATCCTTTTAAGAGATATTATATAAACTAAAATTACACAAATAAAACAATTGAATAGGAAGTATTTAAGCTAAATTCTAAAGAATATAAATTAATATTTTTCCATAATGAATAAAAAAGAATGAGAAAGCTTTAATCATTTTTTATATTTACCCAAACTGAACGTTAAGCCTTCCATACCAGACACTTGTGGCAGGTGTTATACTAATGTTATTTGTTTTTGGGTGGAATCAAGTGGTAGTCATAACATCTATAAATAGTCTAGCCCTGACAAGTTTGCGTAAAAGATCAACAGCAGTTGGTTTTATTTCTCTCTCTCTCATTTCCTCTTATGCAAGGGGCGTGGGAGGTCTTTGTATGAATTGTACTATCTAGTCAATTAGCTCATTTGTTATTACAAGGAACATATCAGAGACTTTTAGTACTTTACTATCCATTAAAAGATAGATCACTTGGTGTTACCAAGTTGAGAAAATGAAAGCCACATGGTTTCGTGCCAGCAAACTATAAAGTGTTTTTGCCATGCCTGATGATTAAATATTAGATATTTGTTTTGTCTTTGTGATACAGATTAAAGCCTACGTTGACTAGGAAGGAGAAGAGATACTTCAGTGAACAGAGGGAGTATGTACAGAATCATGTCAAGAAAGCAAAGGTAACTAAGCACAATGTCTATGGTTCGTGGTGATATAGATTGGATAAACACTCCATACACATTCAAATACATACTTAAATTTTTGATGTCCATTCTTCTTCCATTCCTCATCCATTCCTCTTCCATTTTATGTCCATAGGAAATTCATTTTACCTTTATTCTAATTGAATGTATGATGACTGGTTAAAACCCGTTTGCCTTGACTGGTGAAGTTAAGCAGTCAACCGAGTACAGTCTTGAGTTCACATCTTTTCATCTTTATGGTGAGAAGAAATAAGACCCTGTGGCACTATGTGGTGACTATTATTCATTGGAATTTAGAACCTTTGGGGCACTTTCTGCTTCACGATGAGGTATGAATGAATATGAAATTGTTTGAGTGTTAGAAACTTTTCTAGAAATTATTCCTTTGAATTGCTTCAATCTCAATTTACTAACCTTTTTTCATTTTGTCTTTGATCTACAGGAAAAGCTGTACACAGAATACCTGAACCAGTGTGTAGCCATCTCTGACCTTAGCTGAAGCAAGCTTGTGACTAGACCATCATCATCATTGGACGTAGCAGAGTACTAATCATTTCTACTGCGTGATATAATCACTCCATGATATTACAATCACGCCATGTTTTCTAGGGAAACTCTAGTAAAATTGCCTCGTAAATTATAGGGAAATGGACAGTAAGGTGAAAAGTCGGGAAGAATTTTTTTAAATATTTTTGAAAAAATGATACTAACAATAATAATGTAGGTGTTACAGAAGACAACTAAAGCTGAAACATTGAAGAAATTATGTAATAGAAATAATAGATAGTATAGGCAAGATTCAGTCGAATTGGGTAAAAGGGGCTCATAAGGCCAACAATTCTTATCATCACACTACATTTCTTTCATGAATTTTATTCCTCTCAGTATTTCGCCTGTTTATTGGTTAAAGCACATAGTAAGAATATGATATAGCCAACTACTGATGGCGTCATTGTAAAATGGAAGCCCATATTTTCCACTTGCCAGTATTATTGGTGTAATAATGTTGAGAAATGTAGAAAATTAATTAAATTGCAGTATGTGTAAGCAGAAAAGCAGAAAAACTTCGAAAACTGAATTTGCGATGCTGCATATGATATTTATTCTCTATCACAGCTTCCGTAGTTCTCAAAATATTCATAAACTAGGACTATTACTAAGGTAGATGATTTGCAATCTTTTTGTTTTTGTTTCGAAGATTTAAAAAATAGAAACTATGATATGATGAAGTCCCATTTTTTATTGATAATGGTTTGAAGAAGCCGACGGATGTATAGAAGAAAATATTTTAAAATGCTAATATTTTGTAACCATGGTATTAAATGAAAGAAAAAGAATTAGAGGATACCAATGAAGATCTATGTAAAGATGAGAGGTGGTGAGAAAATGGACCAACAGTTAGAATTATTTACACCTCGAAACGGAATAAAAATCATTGTCCTCAGATCCGACAGTCCTGAAAGTATTCTAATGAAATTTTAAGAATTCTATTGTTTCCCATGTTCAAATGATCAGTTATTGAAGGAAATATTATTTTTTGTTTTGATTTTGATTACAAAGATTGACTTGTATATATGCAGCCGGCTCAAGATAAAAAAAACATCAGGTTTATTATTAATATAGCAATATTTCTAAAGGAATTTTTATTTTGTTCAATAAATGCTTTAATTTAACTTTTGTGAAATTATGAATATCACATTATTTGTAGACATTCTTGCTATCGTTTCTCTTCATTACAATTCATTTTCCTCATTCAAGATTTTTTTTAAATTTAGTATTACGATTCACGGCAGAAGAGTTTATGAATATAATAGGTAATTTTATAGAATTTTATCAAATTGATCACTGAGAAATGAATTTTAAAAGAGGTAACATTACTGTATAGAGATTTTCATATAGTGACATGAATCACACGACCAGGGTAAATATTGTTTTTGTAGCAGTGCTGTGATATGAATTATTTTGCAGATACATGTTTGAAATAATAATTTGAATTAAAATTCTCAAGTGGCGAATTAATATTAAGTGCCTATTATTAAACAAAGTATTTGTACAGAGAAAAGTATTTGTGAAAATTATGAAGTATGTTCTCCATATGATTTTTCATTCTAAAACTATCATTTGTAATCCTATCGACCTTCCACACATTCTCCTTGTGATGACAAATCATACTGAATTAAATTTGAATTCATTACAAATTAATTGCTGAATTTTTTTTCAAAAGTATGAAAGGGAATTGTATCATTCTTCTTCCATTAAAATAATATTTTCTATTCAGGCTGGAGCAAAGCTTCCCTTCCAGATGAGGAATTTCCTCGATAACTACCGGTATCAAGTTTAAAATTTCCTCTGAATAGCATTGTTCTATTTCACTCAATGTATTGCTTTGCTCTATAATAATGTAATTGTATTCGTTTGAATGACGCAAGGTTTTATTTCGTACAATGTGCCGCATCATTAGTGTGGGTACTATGGTTGATGTGTGTGATAGGTTTATTCTTAGTTGAATTACAGGTACTTCTTTGTTTTCTTGCCCATATCAGAAAGCCCTTTGCAAAACTATTTCACAAGTAAGAATTAGTCCAGTAGTTTTGCCTTGTCGTCTTTCTGGGTATTTTACTTCCATGAATCTGTGTAATCTCTTTTTTTTTAATGATTATGTTTGACTGCCATCCTAACCCCGTCTTCATCCAATCTGATATCATTTCCATTTGTAGAAATTACTAAAAAGCACATAGATGAAATTAAATGAAAGTGGATAATGGTGATACTCTGGCCCCATCTATTGTCTTTGTGACGTCAACCTTATAGTCTCGTGTTGTGATGCAATCTTAGTGCTTCTGTAGATGTGTAAATGCTACAGTCATGGAAAGTTGTGTAAGATCTACATCGTGGTAACTTGTCTTGTGGTGGTGGTGGTGGTGATGACGATGATTATGGTGGTGATGATGATTATGATGTTGATACCAACGATGATAATGGTGATGGTGCTGACGATGATTGTGGTGGTGGTGATGATAATAGAGATAAAATGCCAGTCATGGAAACTTGTGTAAGATCTACAAAGTTGTGGTAACTTGTCTTGTGGTGGCAGTGATGATAATGTTGAAGATGATTATGGTGGTGGTTGTGATGGTGATGATCGTGATGATGATGATGGTGGTGGTGGTGCTGATGATGAAAGTGATGGTGATTGTAAAGATGCTGGTGATGGTGATTGAAGAAAAACTAACCAAATGCAGACTGAACAAAAAAGCAATGGTCCTACATGTAACAAATTCTAAAATTCTTCTTGTTCTTCTCCTTCTTCTTACTTCCTCTCTCAATCCTACTCCTTTTCTCTTTGTCTGAAACTCTTCCCTTGGAGTTTCATTTCTTTCCCTTTCTGTATTCATATTCTTCATCTTTTATGTCATGTCTTTTTTGGTATCTCATAAAGTGCCTCAAAAAAGCAAAAATCTTTGAGTGACCAGTTTTACCATACCCATTTTCCCCAATAGACTGTAGTGTTAGGAAAACCAAAATGTTTAGAGCTTCAATATTAAACCATACCCCAGACACTGACAACACATGGGGCCATGCATCTCAGATATAACATTGTTCAACGATGCCTTTAATATCTCTTTAACATTTGGAAAGTGTGTGTTAAAGGCAATTATATTACCTCTCTTTAGAAATCTAGCCATCATTTTGGTCGAAATTGGAGTTGTGATTTTAGCTATTCTCATAAAGAAAAGAACAAGCTAGTAATGGTCAATAGTTCATGAGTGAGATTCCCGCAAGATTCCGGGTATCGGGGAAAATAGTTAAATTTTGATGCGATCCCCATTGGTGTACGTGTTAAAATTGTCTTTGTGCGAGCGCGGATACCACGCAGTGCTTTTTGTCTGCGATTCTCAAATGATTGTAACATTCAGTCATCTTTCCATCGAAGATTAACAGACAGTGTCTCAGATTTTCTGTGATGTTTCAATCGTTATATAAAAGACATATCGACTGCTTTAATTTAGAGGCCTGGCTGTTGGGGACATGCACATCCTGCCATGAACCCGAGGGTGTCCCCTTGAGCCTATAAAACAGCCAGGCCTCTCATGGCAGTCGATATCTCTTTTATATTGTACATGTATTGGTGTTTCTAAAAGAGTCTTGGAGGTCTTTCCACAAAACTAGGAAAGAATGGAAAATGAACATTCACCTTATATTTTGTCATAGTTTACTCTTTCTCTCTCTCTCTTGCTCTCTCTGTCAACATCTCTCCCATCCTCTCTCTATCAACATCTCTCCCATCCTCTTTATTTTATCCCCCTTTCTCTCCCTCTCCCTCTCTTTTAATGTGTTATGTTCATCACAATTTAGAATAAGTTAAGTACACACAATTATAACAGGACCAACTATTTCAGATATTTTCTTTATCATTTATTTCACAGATCACTTTCTGAACTTCTCACTCTTTTCATCTATCTTTCTATTTCCCACAACCGAAACAAACAAAAACAAACAAAAACATACAAGGAAACAAAACATAGATTACCTTGAAATACCTCTGAGTGCAAAAAGTGGCTGTTTTACATGAAAGTGCCAAAAGACTTTGTAAAAATATTTCAAATATGAGAATGATTTCTCTGCTAGAGCAATAACTTTCACATGCTACTCTTGTAATCTTTTCTCTGGTAAAAGTTATTTACAACACAAATATACATACATGTGCATTTCTATGACAAAATAGGGAACATAATAATCAATCTTCTACATTATACTCTGATATTGCAAATATAATCTTTGATATATATATCTTCACATATATATATACTAACGAAGCAAGCGTACAATATACAAAAATAACAGTAGATTACATAAAAAATATGTTGATTTCAATGACACATGTACACTCGTATCATCCATCCAGTGTACATAGTAATAATTACAAGAACACACTTTCACCAATGTACATGGAAATAATACATGTACAGTTATCGTGTAAACACAAACCCTAAACTTTTCTCAACAAAAGCCATAATCCATTCTTACTCGATGAAATAAGCTCAACAATATTTAGTTTTTACCCTTCATATATGATTCTGCTTTCCTGTTTCTTAAGTCAATCACAAAGCCTTCAAGCATTTCTTCCATGGATACCATAGCTCTTTCCATCGTTCCACATTGAATTTATACACAACTACAAAACATCTCCCCCTACAATAACAGTATTACATGTACTACAACATATGGTTATTTATCCATTCACATATATGTTGAACCAACAACATATTACACTGGTACATGTACACACAATTAGCTCTAATACATGTATGTTGAGTTCCTCAACTCTAGATTTTAATCTCGAAGATCACATTAATATAATTCCAATTAAAATATATTTCCTTGTGACAATTATACTTATCATACAAAACTGAATCAAACATGTTGTACATAAACTATTACTTAAAAAAGACAAATAAGGAGATAAATGTCATTAAACCTTTATCATCTTTGTGTGTATTTAAGTACAAGACCAGAAGGAGAAAAGGAGGCAAGGGATTTAAGCCATATGCCTGTATGCCCTTTATCTTATTAGAAACTCTGAAATTATCAATGAAAATGCATTATTACAATTAATTACATTTTCTTTTGGTCCACTGGAACATTATAATTTCACAAAACTTTTTTGTTAAAGAAGAAATTTCAATTCATCTCTTTGTGTAAAATCTTTTAGTATAGAAATAGGCATAAATGTCCTGAACACTATTTATTGAATGAAAGGGGGTAGAATAATACAATTATTTTCTGGTCACAATACATAAGTTTCTTGAAACAGACCCAAGTTCAGGTCTCATTCAAGATAGGACACACTGCACTCACTTTAGAAATGGTGCCAACACTATTCCAGACACAGGCAGGGAGGGGAATTTTAAAAAACAAATATTATTAACGGGGGATGCGTGAACATTAATGCAAACAGTCAAACATTGATACACTTAACATGTAAATAAGGCAAATATTCATGTAAAATACATGTTTTTTTGTAAAGCTTTCATCTTCATTGATTAGAAAATAAACTGAAAATTATGTTGGAAAAGAAGAATATCAAAAAATCACACCGATTGGATGGATGGAGATTGTGTGCTCACCAGGGGGGTGTGTTTCACAAAACTTGTCATCAGTGACAAATGATAGTTTGTGTTATAAGCTACTGAAATCCTTGCTTCTGATTGGTTATCAGCAGATTTGTCACTGATTTTTGTAATTTGTCATTGCAAAAAGGCTTTGTGAAACGGGTCCCAGAAGAAGGTTTGAAAGGATACTCCTAATGCACTCGACGATTTAGGAATACTTCTACTAACACCGTTCAATAGAGTACACATGGAAAAGAAACAGATTGTTTTTTAAAAATCTGCAGTATGAGATTAATACTGTGTAGGTTCTGAATGACAAAACATTAGACTGTAAGTCACCATCATGTTCAAAGATTACAATGACGGAATGAAACAAAGATAGGGAAACATTATTGAGTCAAATATTTGTGCTTGAACAATGTGTGCTATCACAGTTGTCACAATCATTTTCAGCTACTGTAAATACCTTATTTGTGCATGTACACCAAATATATTTATGTAGTCGACATGGATATTTATTTACCAACATCAATCATTTATAACCCCTTCCGTAGAAGCTACATGTAGTTTGTGTACCTCAATGATTCATACTTGCTATGAAAGAAAACACAGTAATAATATTGATGATACAGACAATTTCAGTATGTAAATACAACAACAAACATGTATCAAATTATGCTTTCATTACATACAACTACATGTACATGTACAGTATAATGTAATTATTCAGTTGCTTTATAATTAGTGTTCGTTTCTCCTTAACAAATATTTCAAATTGAAAGGGGATATCTAAACCATGCTGCATTGAAGCTGTTATGTATGTCACAGCAGAGGGCAGCAGACATCATTTCTGACAGAGGAAATATAAGAAATATTTTGGGCATTGCCAATGCGTGTATGGTTCATGGTAGGTAAAGTAAGGAGAATTCACACATATTCTTTATCAAGGGCTTTCATGTTTTTATGACTTAAATATATCATAATTAAAATACTCACTCTGTGACATATCATGCTACAAAAGCAATATCCATTGAATTTACAATTTCTCTGATGAACAGTTGTAATTTTCTTTCAAGCCTAACTCTGAATTTGGAGGACAAAAATTATGTAATTTATTTGATTCTAACCCAAAATAAAAATAAAAAATATAATACATATCTTCTTCACTTGACAACTTCATGTAAAAAATTCCCCTCCCAAATTGACTACAGCAAATTTAATGAGCATAGAATAAATTCTTCAAGTTAATTATTAGTCTACAAAGGGTTCATACATCTCACTTTATTTATACTACTAAAGATACATGGAAGATCCAATCGTTTAACATATTCTCTACAACATTTTGATAAATGTAAATAAATTTAATTAAGCCTGCACACATAATACTCAATTGAAACCAAAAAAATCCTATCAAATTCAATTCAAATACTTTCTGACATATTTCTGTGGTGCACAACTCACTGCAGATGTAGAACTGAGTCTGGTGTATACTAGTTCAATGTGCACAAAGGGGCCATGCACCACAGCAAAGGGAATATCATTTATCACTCATACTCCCTTGTTTTTAACATTACTTCATGTAATTTAGAGGAGGCAGTATGAACGTTTTATAAGTACCTAGCGTATGAAACCAACTGATAGAATACCTTATGTAAAAGTCATGAATGTATGCATGTGTATATATAAATATATATGTAGCTTTAGCATTCTGTATTTAAAATTTAAAAAATGGTAGTGTCCTGACACATATGGCTCATACATGTATGTCTTGAGTTTGGAGCCAGAAGGGCATTAATTCTGTGCTCTGGAATACCAGTTTACATCCTTCTCTCTCCAAACAGACAACATGTAATGTTCAATTAAATGACAATAATCTGCTGGGAGCCAAAAGGTGATCACTTCAAGCTAAAGGATATTTGTATTACCGGTAGTAAACACCCTTCTGGTTCTTACATCTTGTTCTGAAGCTTTGATGATATGTGTTATTAATTTTAAAAAAGGCCTTCAGGAGAATCAAACTCCTGAGCAGCCAATGGCAGAGTGATTATTTTGGAATAAGTTATTACCATGGCAAAAAGAGTTACGGTTGCTAGCAAATTGATGCTTTCATAAATATCTTGGATTTTAGGTGATTCCAGAATCCATCGTTGGATTGCAAAGAGGACGATCAAGATTACCCCACTGATATGAATCAATCACCAGCAATCTAAATGATTTAGTGCATTCTTAAGATTTCCTTTAAGGATAATTAATTACTTTCAATTAACCAATTATTACTGCTGTAACTGATTATAGACAATAACATTTCATGGAATTGAAGCATCTGATTAATAAGAGCCAAGAATCTCGTTGATATCTGGGTTTTCATGATTTCCTCTCTCAAAGCCAGGACTGTGTTACAGGGGTGTTGGCCGACCGGCACACATGGATTGCAGAGACTAACGTAGCGAGGCCCAAACTTTGGGAAAAGCCTTACAAAATGGGAGGAAACGAGTTGAGATATGGGATTGTGTTAGCTTGCCGAGTGGATCCCATATTAGGAAAGGTTTACTGCACGGTCATTTCCTGATATCTTATAACATGAAGAGAGGGAGAGAGAGAGAGGGAGGGAGAGAGAGAGGGAGGGAGAGAGGGAGGGAGGGAGAGAGAGAGAGAGAGAGGAGGGAGAGACAGAGAGAGGGAGGGATAGACAGAGAGAGGGAGGGAGAGACAGAGGGAGGGAGAGACAGAGAGAGGGAGAGAGAGAGAAAGAGAGGGAGGGATAGACAGAGAGAGGGAGGGAGAGACAGAGAGAGGGAGAGAAAGAGAGACAGAGAGGAGAGAGAGAGAAAGAGAAAGAGAGAAAGAGAGAGCTTCTATAATCAATACAAAAATCTGGTTATTTTATGTTATGTCAGTCTGCAAGGCCTTCTAGCTATAGCAGTAACGGGTCACTATCGGACGATCATGCAAGCTAGTCATGCTTTAGTCTATCAAAATAATCAAATTTTCTGTCTAATATTGGAAACTCTTGTAAATTCAGTCTATCGGACGTATCTATTGAGCGTTGGTCTATCAAACCTTCTCATTATCAGACCTTGTAGCTATAGGGATGACCTTGTTTATTTATTTCAACTTTAAAAATATATGCTTTTATTTCCAATTTTTTGTTTGTTTTGTAATCTGAACTTTTATCAATATCTGTTGTGTCATTTACAACCATGGCGCAGCAATTCAGGCCGGTCAAACAGAATTGAGCGGAAGTGCGAGATTTGCAAGTCCTCAACAAAAGACATGTCCAAGCACTTGGAGAGGCAACACAATCTCCATGGGGAAGAGCGGTGGAAGTTTATATACAAAGCAAGAGGAAAGTAAGTTATACTGCTATTATGAGATGACACTCTCACCCTCTTTCTTTGTCTTTTATGACATTGTATAAAGATTTCCAATTCAGAGAAAGAGTACAAAGAAATATCTTTGATCACATGAAGTGGAAGCACCCGTCAGCGGCTTCAAAGAAAGGTTCACACTACTGATAACAATGACAATGATAATAATAATTGATTACAGAGTAGCCTCTATGGGATCTTGCCTGGTATTTATAATTGTAAAGGACTTGTCGTAACTACATTGTTGAATTAAAATTAATAGAAATCTAAACATACAAGAGACATGCATTGAGTTAAAATGTTACTATTAATCCTCCTCATATCATACACACATATGACACATCACAACAGGGTGTAGGTATTCATTATTCTCTCACAGACTCTCAGTCATACCCTCTATCATATGCGGTTGTCTACTGCCACACCACAGAGGTATGGTAGAATAATTACCCCCATACTGACTGGTGTCTAGTAGGGTACCAAACACCTCACCTGGCTGTAAAAATGCAATGTTTGCAAATTTCCAAAACAAGCACGTGCTAAATTGATAAACCTCAATTAATCCCACACATACAGAGAAACTGAACTTGAAGCTGACCGACCCTGATGACGAATGCTACTATTCTCTCACCTACTACCAGACGGAACCTTTCTTTTATTCCTCCTCCACCCCAACCCACATTCACCCACTCCATCCTAGGAAAAATAAAACTGTCTCAATGAGCGTTGAATGGTTTACGGGCACAAACCCTTTTCAAACATGACACAAGTTTTTTCTTTTCATTTTTTCTTTTCTCAACAATACAGTGTATACTTTTTAAGGGGTTGACGTTCATAAGGCCAATTGCCCTTTTGTTAACCCCACATTCCCATAAAATTTTGTTTGTTCTTTCCCTTTGAATTTTTCTTGTAATCAATCTTTTATCTGTATATCATGTATATCATGTTTGTATGTTTAACGTTTTTTTATGGGAAATGAAAATAAAAATGAATGAATGAATGAAGTTCCAAGGTCTGACAGCTGAAGATGTAGACTACAACCCATAGCTACTGAATCAATGTCAAGAAGCTGATTCTACAGAGTCATAGGAACACCAGGTTAGGCTTCACTCAAGACACAATGTATAATACAATGTATAATTTGAGTCATGTGCTTCCATTGGCATACGATGTAAGGGTGTGAATGGTCTTGGCTGAAGACTCTCATAGCAGCTTCTATTTAAACATGGACCTAGTAGGTCCATGATTTAAACCAGCGGCTGTTTCAGGGTTGACACTAGACTAGATACAATCCGTGTCAACGTAGAGTCTGTGGTTGCAGACTAGCTACTCCTCACCTTGCCAAGAAACAACTTCACCTACATGTCTATCATAGGATGATCAAGGTGATAGTATTGATAACCACAATGAAATACAGTAGATTAACCATCCTCTATACAGGTTACAGGGCCTCTCTGACTTTGCTCTATGTCCATGCTCCCTCATGGGGTCAGCGCCCTACCGGTCATTCACATCATGTTTTCAATTTGTTAGTGTCATGCTTGAATGTAATCTGGAGTTCCGGTACAGGAACAAACTTTGATAGGATTGATATTACCTGCAGTGTTAACCATGCAGAGTATCAGTATGTCTCATTTAGATTAGCAAAACGTACAACTATTGAATTAATTTATGAAAGCTTGCAGAAAATGATTGAACTACACAGAAAAGCACCAACTTTCATTGGACAATGCATAGAAAGGGAACCAGTATTATAGGGTCTGTATCAAGGGTTCAAACTATCCACAATTCCTTATCTTTCATTACAAGTTGTCATTGATTCTTCATCTTGCATGTTCACATAGCGTTTTGATGGCTTTGGTAATAATTTCATTTTGAGTTTATACTATACAAGAACTTTATTATAATCCTCCACACACAATGTAACTGTCTAGCATGTAGATTCTCTTTCTTATTTATAATCCAAATGTAGAGTATTGAATGAATGACAGGGAATACCAAACAAAGAAACAAACATGTTGACAATAAGACTGGAGGAAGAGGCAGGTAAAACTGTGGTTTGTTGGTTTTGTAAGATTAAATGGAGGCAGGAAATGTTCCACCTGTAATCTTGTAAGACTTGTTATTATCATGTTCACCCTATTGTGCTTACACAATCCTAT
>JARBES010000062.1:631418-647635 GCA_030265145.1 Strongylocentrotus pallidus
TTGAGGAGTCTACACATTTCTATCATAGCTATCGTATAACCGATATCGCGTTTCGTGTTCCTCTTTCGCTCTGAGCATCCTCTACAATATTTGCAAGCAAGTTCCTTTTTTACAAATAGTGAATTGCTTTGCGAAGAGGTAGCTGGTTTCAAAATAGTTTTTGTTTTCGCGAAGAGGTAGTTGGTGTCAAAATAGTTTTTGTTTTTACGAAAGAGGTAGCTGGTTTCAAAATTGTTTTTTATTTTGCGAAGAGGTAGCTTATTTCAAAATAGTTTTTGCTTTCGCGAAGAGATAGCTAATTTTAAAATAGTTTTTGCTTTCGCGAAGAGGTAGCTAATTTTAAAATAGTTTTTGCTTTCGCGAAGAGGTAGCTGGTTTCAAAATATTTGTTTTTGTTTTTACGAAGAGGTAGCTGGTTTCAAAAAAGTTTTTGCTTTTGCAAAGAGGTAGTTGGTTTAAAACGTCTTCCCAATTTCTTTATTTTATGATAACATACAACCATAACAAAGAATTAAGGAGTATCAATTATAGACTTAAAGAGCCCCCCTGGACGGAAATCAATTTGAGCCCTGAATTAGTTTTACCTATGCACACTCTCTCGACGCCTAAAAACACGCATGTAATTTTTTCCCCCGAATTATTGTATTAGTTCACAGGACAAGAAATAAATTAACTTGATAAATTGGTAATGTGACGTTTCGTTCACTTTTAATATCCCAAAGGAGTAGTCAAAACTTTGTAACATTTTTGATGCGGGTGATTCGAGATTATATGACAGAAATAGATTGTTAGTATATGGTGTTTATGGTAGAGGTAAATTTTTGATTGGGGTAAAGAATTCAAAATCTTTAGGGAACAGGTCGTGAGCTTTGGAATACATCATTTTGTAAGATTGATGAATTATCACATCAGACACGCCTGCAATTTCTCCAATCTCTTTTTCAGACCGTTTTTCTTCCGATACCTGTGATGCCATATAAATCGATGCAGCCGTCACAGAGATTGGACTTCTTCTAGACACCATATCCAGTTGATCGGCTTGTTCTGCTATGTGTCTTGCTGCTCGGTTAATATTCTCTGGTAAACTCAGATTGCAACATAATCGACGCATCAAGTCGCTCGTTGTCATCAATGCTATGTTAGTTTCAAATTCTTTCAAAATCAATTTAAAGCATCGTCCTATTTCTCGTCTGTTGATTTCCGATACCTTACAGATCTCTCTAAAGGATTGACATACCCCTTCTTGTCTACATGTAATGTAAACACAGGCTGCTGCAATGGCTTTTGCATTGTGCCTTTTAAGACTTTTATAATCAAATATCTGTCTGAACATATTACTTGCTCTGTCCACTACTACCGATTGCATTGCATTCACACGTTTTCCCGTGCACTCGATCTCATTTAACCCTGTCATACGTCTGTTTTCCTCTCTTGACCGTGTACTGCAGTCGTAATTTTTATACATTGTCTTGTATTCGTTTAGTTTTGTTTCAAAGTCTTCTCTTTCACAAGGTTCCATGTTTCTTCTTTCATTGGTACAAACACGCCATAATTGACGTAAGTCGATCACCCTGTCAGCTACCACTAGGCCGCATTCTGGACATATTACATCACCTGCGTGCGAATCTTCTATAAGATTTGCACGTGGATGAGAAGGACAGTAAACTTTGTCAAAGGGAACTGAGCTCGCTCTAATATTCATCTTTAATAACCATTGTCGCTTCGATTACAATGATTTAATACCACATTCAATAGTTAGTGACGTTAAATATAAATCACACCATTCACCTCACACAATGATTATATTTACTCGTTCATGCCGTTAAATGAACAACAACAACATTTAACAAATAATAATGAAATAAGTAAATACAGATCATAATATTACAATTCGGATGAAAATATATAAGTGCGATTTTTTTGTAATTGTTGAAAGTTATATGGGCCTTCCATTTTTTAACTACTGCAACTATTCTCTAACAGCTTGAAGTACATAGCTTTAGCTGCTACTGTGGAAATTAAACCTTATACAATATAATACCTTCTCGTCGCTCAAATGTACCACCTTCTCATACATGCGCCAAAGCAAGGGCGATGTGTTACGGGCACAGGTAATTTGGGTGCACTCTGGCGCTCTGGAGGGCGAGGACCCCCAACGGAAGCAAAACAAAAGAGGAACTTCAGACAACTCGACCGTGACAATACGATAACAGGGATGTGAAACGCACGGGTACACACTTTACACTTATGTTCTACACGTGTACCAGTGCATTTCATATCATTGTGGTGCGCATGCGTCCGTATGCGCACATCAAGTGTAGGTACAATGCCTGTTATGTGAAGTGTATATAGGTGGAAGGTTGTGAATATGGGGGTAGTGCGGTACACATGTTTCTTCATTTGCAACACGGAAGAGGACCACGTGCATTTGCAAGATAAAATATTACTGTGAATGTATCACTCAATATTGAAGATAAACGACGGACGGTTGAAAGGAGAACTACAGAAAGTGTTGAGCCTGGTAAAACGAAAAGAGATTTTGCAATGATAACTTTCGCACTGGAAGGAGAGAAATTAGAAGAGGAACCGAAATACCACAAGGAGCATGCACGTTTGCAGTCGTTTAAAAATTGGCCAAAGACATGTCCAGTTGAGGTGCATGATTTAGCAAAAGCAGGATTTTATTATCTTAATAAAGATGACTCTGTTCAATGCTTTACGTGTTTTGGGCAAATCAGTAAATGGAAACCATTGGATTCACCAGCAGTTTTACATAAAGCATATTTTCCCACCTGCCCCTTCGTGCAAGTTCTTGAATTGAAGCATATTGAAATGTACTCAAGACCTGTGCCAACTCTAGACCAACTAAGGGCAGGACAATTTCTCCAGCGTCAGAGAACCCTTAGGGCACAGATGGGACCTTTAAATAATTGCAGATATCCAGATTTTGTGCAAGAAAATGCAAGGCTAGGAACTTTTAAGACTTGGCCGGGGAACCCAGGAATTGGAGTGACTCCACGAACTCTTGCGAAGGCTGGATTTTACTTCACAAAATTTTTTGATGAATGCAATTGCTTCTACTGTGGCGGGGGTCTGAAGGATTGGGAGTCAACCGATGAACCGTGGACAGAGCATGCCAGGTGGTTCCCGAAATGCGAATGGCTGATCCAGCAAAGAGGACACTTTTTCATCGCTCATGTTCAGCAGGTCAAGCCTCCTCCAGCTATACGCACACCGGATATACACTTTAAAACCACCAACTTGACAACAGGCGAGACGTATCAGGTCGAGCCACCACCCCACAGCTTCCATGCTTCCTACCGGAAGAGACATTTCCATGCTTCGTCTACACCATCTCCACCTCTGCAAAGTTCAAAAAATGAGATGACGTTTGGGGAAGAGAAAGGTGCTGGATTGCGGGAGTATGAATGCAGACACAAAGAACCGGAAGCTGTGGCAGAAATGAACTTGAGACCGAAGCAGAACAAGCTTGAGATAACGGAGACAACAGAGCCATGTGTCCCAGGTGCCGAGTTCAGCAATGCCACTTCTTTCATTAATGACTTTATGGACAGCCCAAGCACTCAGTTGGTAGTTGAAATGGGATACCACATTGATCTCATTCGTTACGTGGCAATGAAGCACTTCAAAAAGACAGGGCGAGGTTTCTCCTCCACCGATGAGCTCCTAAAATATATATGGGAGGCTCAAGGTCAAAGCGTTGACCCGACTCCAAGTGTAGACAAGACTTCACGAGGTCACGATGTGGAATACCTAAAGAAATTACCTAAAGAACTGAAGTCTGAAGGCACCTTGACGATGCCATCAAATGATGTAGGGCTAATGATCAAAAACATGGAAGCACTCACTATATATAATGAACCCAGACTGTGTAAGATCTGCATGGACAATGAACTCAGTACACTTTTCATGCCATGTAAGCATCTTGCAACATGCAGTGAATGCTCCGATATGGTTACAGAGTGCCCTATGTGCAGGCAACCAATTTCTGATTATCTTACAGTTTTTATATAGTAGAAAAGAAAGTCGGGTGTTTATTTCACCACTTTACATATCATCATTTTAATGGAATAACATAATTGATTCTAGAATTAGAATGTTATTTACCTAAGCCTTTATTTCGATTAGAAATTTGTCATTAATGAATATGTTCATTGTTTTTAGAAGGTGGACTATACCATGTGTTAACATGGTGCAAAAGTGAGGCTATTTGTGGTTCGGATGGGGGTGGTTTGATTTGGTTTGGTTTCTATTAGAATTGAAATGTTTACAGGGAAGGGATGAAGTTTATGGATGATGAAGTGAAATTATTGTATATAAATGTTACTATACATGTCATTGTGAAACTTATTTTTTTGAGGGTGGCGATGTCAGATCAATACACAATTGATAATAAATGATACAAACACATTTATATGAGGATGTTTCAATTCAGTTCTTTTGTTGGAGTGGAGTGGTCGTATCCAAAGACTTTTCTTTATCTTTTATATTCGCGCCATATTTATTCTTTATTCTTTATGTTCTCATTTCCTACTCTCTTTATTATTCACTCTCTTCGTCTTCATTCTCTATTTTTTTTTCTCTTCATCTTCATTCTTTACTCTCTTCATCTTCTTATTCTGTTTTCTATTCTCTTCGCCTTTATTTTCTATTTTTTATTTTTTCCAATCTAGCGGCACGGAAATATCCAGTTGTATCCATTTTTAATATAAAAAAAGAGTAGGAAGCTTTTTCGGTAACAATCAAGACGCCCATGTTTTTTGTACGCGGTATCCGCTGCACAATTCACCTTTTGCCGTAGATGGCGCATCACATCAATCCTGCCCTCTTCAAGATTGAATGAAAATATAGAGAAAGCAAACGATGTACATTTTTTTAATTTCCTCTTCATCTTTATTCTCTACTTTCTTCATCTTCATTCTCTACTCTCTCCATCGCTTGTGAGAGAACAACTTCTTATCGCTTATTCGTGTCCATGTTTTTCATTCATGCGTATTCATCTATTTGTATCCCCTTTCTCTATTTCTCTATTTCAATTTTTTTTGTCTTGTATTTTTAAAATATCTTTATTCTCAATCATTTGTATTAAATCTGTTTTCATATTTACATCTTCAACTGTGTTAAAAAGTATATACTATGGCACAGGTCTTTCCATTCATAACATTCACCACACTACATAGATCATATGGAGTGAAAAAAACAAGACTTATCTGCCGTGTGCATTTTTAGTTCTTTATTTTATCATTAACATTTCGTATCACTCAATTCATTTAGTTTTCTTATTCAGATCCAATAACGTCATTCCAAGACGATCGACGGTCTGCACACACTTCGTCTTCCATAACAACAATGTAAAATAATGACTTTTTTTTTCTAACTGCGCCACCTTATTAGCCAGAGCCGCGCTGAAATAACCTGAGAGGAGACTGTTTATCATCACGACCACATTTTTCATCACCATCTCTAGCACCATGTCCATGTTGTGCATGCATTCTTTGTCCGTCATGTAATCGCTATCAATCAAAAACACAAATGTCTCGCTCTGTTCCATCGTCTTTTTTAAACAATCCATCGCCGAATCTCCTAACATCTGTTTCCGATTGACGAGTCGGATATCAAACTTATTTTTCAAGACACGACACATGACTTGCCTCACCCAAGTCTTGTCCTTCAGATGATGACTGACATAAATTTCCTGATACGAATCCATCTTGTTGTGCATAAAGGTTTGAAGTTGAAAATTAGATCGAATTAGATTGTGTTTTCAATATCGAGACGAGTTCTACCGAACTGTAACTCGGCAGATGTATATTCCACTTGCAATGTGAAATTCTGTTTTTTTTTTTCTTCCATATTTGTATTAATCTTTCCTCTGTCTTTTTCAATTCTGGGCTTAATTCTTTAATATTTATCAGTACTATTAATCGGTCTTTTAATTGGGTGGCCAACCCCAATTCAAGTAAACATCCGTTTTCTTCGTCATAAAGTGCGTTCTCTGTCATTATTAGAACCATTCCTGGACCGGACATGGCCACCTTGTAACCTTCTAACATATTTCCGAATCCATATTTTACCTGTATATTGTGCATTTTAAATATCGCTTCGATGTCTTTCATGGCTATTTCTTTTCTTTTGGAATGACATAATACGTTAACTTGTTTGGCAGCCATGTATCCCCTAGTAAATATGTGGAATGTCAGTGATATGCGCTTTACAACACCGTATTATGTATTATTATTAATATTATTATTATTATTAACGTTAATCTTTTCTTTGTTAAATGTTACACTATTTCCACCACTACTTTCAGAGCTTTGTGAAACTGTTGGTTGACTCCGAGAGAATTTATACCTTGCCCGAGTAGTCACTAGTTTCACAGCGAAGTGAAAATTGTGTTGACTTGATCGGAATCTAATCTAAAGTTTGCCCGATCGCCCGGTTGATCGTCTGTCACTTCGTTTCACAATAGTTTTTGCTTTCGCGGCGTGTCTTAGGCGTTGTCATTGTGGGGTCCTTGTTTACGTCTGTATATTCCATTTCCTTTCTAAATCCATGCAGTCGTTCGCTCTCTCCATTGTTAACGGTGGACAGGGGTTTTTATTCTAAAGGAGTTTACGAATTGCTATCGTGGTTATCGTTTAAGCCTGCCTCTGAGAATCCTCTACATTCTTTGCAAGCAGGTCTTTTTTCAAATAGTAAATTGCTTTTGCGAAGAGGTAGCTGGTTTCAAAATATTTTTTGTTTAAGCGAATAGGTAGTTGGTGTCAATTTTTTTAGTTTTTGCAAAGAGGTAGATGTGTCAAAATAGTTTTTGTTTTTGCGAAGAGGTACCTCTGTTTAGAACGTCTTCCCAGCTTCTCAACTATATGATAACAAACAACCATAACCAAACAAGTACACACTATACACAATTCAGTTATTATAATTGTTGTTATTGTATTCATTCGATATATGTACCTCATACAACTAATTTCAAATTAAAAAAAATGACATATAAAGTACCAAATATATTCAACTCATATTTTGTAAACGTATCTCATCTTGTCTATGTTTATTCTCTATAATAATAATAATAATAATAATAATAATAATAATACATTTACAGAGCGCAGAAACTATCCGACTTATTCTACTGCGCTACAAGAGCATTGCTATCTTTACATGTAGACCACTGTCATGCGTCGATGCAATGGGTGTACCAAAAAGAAAATTTGCAGGTTAGGGTCAAAGTGTTTTTTTAAAGTTTGAATAATGCGGTTTTGTGTTCTTTTGCGTAACCAATCGGTTTGTTGAAGTAAGCGCTTGGCATTGTCTAACACCTTTAAATGACCGTATCGTTTTCCGTTCGTATTCAAGACACATACGCATACACCTACTTGATTTTTCTTTAAACCCAACGATTTCGTTTTGGCATCGATAAACGATTGCATTCGTTTTAATTCCTCTTTGGCTCCTATATTAAAATCTCGTTTAAACTTTTCAATATCAAATGCACAAATGGTATCGTTTGAAACTAGATCGACACATGTTGTTTGTGGAATATAAATGTTTGGAACAACGGCTTCGTGACAAAAACGACGACGACGGGTACGGGTTTGGTCTTCTTCTTGTTTAATGTGTTTAATATTATCTTTTCTTGTTTCTGCACCCCAAAGCAATTGAATTACCTGCTTTGCACACGACGTGGTAACATTAAAACGAACATGCGTCACAGACTGATGGACCGGATGAAAAACAAACATGTGGCATATGGGAGAGATGCTTTGGGAAGGGTTTGTTTTTTGAAGCATAGCGTGATAGCATAATGTTTGAAATAGCCCCTTTAAAAACGTGTTGCGGTTGTATCGTGTCTGACTTAACAATCTAACAACGCGTTCGAGACATATCTCTTTTTTATAATTAAAAAACCGTTTGATTTCGTCTAGGGTGGGTCGAGGGTTTCTGAGTGTGGTTTTAATTTCGATGACTTCAACTGCTCCTGTCTTCGTGTTCGTCGCAGTAGCATCAATCAAAGAACCCACCGTGGGATTAAGCATTGTATTGATCACAGGAACATCGTAATCTAAAATGTAGTTGTCGCGTGAAAATATATGATTGAAAACATGTTTACCCCACAGCATGTATTCTGCATTATGAAACAGACCTAACCGAACGTATTTGTCAAAACACGAGTTAATTGTGGTTTTGTTTTTGATAAACCTGTCATAATCTGTACCAAAAGAAGATGGGCATATCAATCTTTTGGGTAGTCGTTTGTGTCTTACCTTTCCGTTACAAAATATCCAATCTGTCAAAACACCTTTATAGTGTGAACTCACCACCTGTTCAATGTGAATTTCTCTAATATTCTTTTCATCTCGACAAGCCCTTAATTGTTTTAATTTCTTAAGGTGATTAACGTTTAATTTAATGTTTGTAATGCCTCTCAATGTACGCCGGGAACCATTCCACAAAATGGCAACTCGGTTGTTCTGGGTAAACAGACGAGGAGCCTGATTGTACGAAGGCATTAAAAGTTGTAATTTACGTACTGCCTAAATATATTTAATATTCTTCGGGTTTCCATACACCGGTACATGCACGACAGTAGGTTAGCGGGATGGAAGGATATGAATACGACGATGACATGAACAATGCGGAAACATTGCTGGATATCACGACGGATAAGAAGCGCAATGAAGGAGTATTCAGAAGAAAACAAGATGAGAAAAAGAAAAAGAGTACAACAACCGTTAAAATAAATTCAGATAAGAATGAAGAAAGAAACAACATATTTCATTTCATGCATGGCATGAGTAAGATCATGCACAATATATACGACGGTGCTCTGGCAAGAAAATTTGTAGAAATCGATCTCAATTTTACATTTATTAAAATGGTACTCGTTACCCTGACCTTGTTTACAGTTGTCGTATCGTGTATGATCATCCTTAGTCGAGATGAACAACTTAACAGCTATCACGGAAGTCTCTTTTATCAAACCGATTACATTCGTCTTATTGATATTGTCCTTCTCTCTGCGTTTTCGACACTCTTGTTTTTATCAATATGTCAGATGATTTACGAATCCGTGTATCTATACCAATATGATCATCGTTACAGAAAACAGGCACATGATTATCAAAAGGAAAACAACATGTGGTTAAATCAAGTTTTTTTGAATCAATTTACACAACTTAGATCCATCAGTCCCAACAAGCCACGTCTGGCTGGAGCATTGGCTTTGTTAACAACGCTTCTTAAAACATGTGTTTACATAGTTGCGTTGGTAGCCATTGTGGTAGATTTTACAGGGACGTACGAGGATAGAAGGGTAATCGATATACTGATCCTGGTGATGATAGGATGTCTTATTCTAGCATACGGTATCTCTGTGCTTGTCAAAGCGTTGATCAATTGGGTCATGCTTCGAAAAAAGGAAGGTACATTTTCGCATCTGGCAAAAGACGTTATTCATCATCATGTAAAAGATACCCTCCAAACAGACTGCAGAGTAAAGACAGATTTGAACCCTGAATCCATGAATAAAGAAGTTCAGGTAATACAGAATGCATTTAGAGATATTTTCGACCAGGACACCAACAAATACATCAATACGGGCGTAGGTGGATCCACATACTATGCTCAAGTACATAAAGGTATGCGAAAAGCCGTGAACAATATGGTGTCGGCCAAAAAGACCTTCTTTATCAACAAACCCTTTGGTACATCAGTAGAAACCGCACCTAAGGACCTTAAAGATATTAATGATGCTTATGCTACCTACGCGTTCGAAAAATATGCTTTAACACCGTATCACAACACATTAAGTGGAATGTGCAACTATCTAGATCTTTTAAGCCACGTACTCTTGGTCATATTGGTAGGCCAACACCTAAGTGGATGGGGAAGCAAAAACAGCTCTATGTGGATTGTTTTAGGATATTTTATTTATATTGCTTTGTGCAACTTGGTTATCTGGTTTGCCTATTTCATCATAACCCGGCTAAAAACAAATTTTATTAATTCAGTTTATGATCGCGATCAAAAAATTCATACCACCGTAATACAGGCTATGATTGCTTACTTCAGATTAGATGCCAAAAAACAAAATAGTAAGGAAGATAATGTAAGACCCAGTGCCATAGAGCGCATGCATCACAACAAGATAATATTTAGACTCCCTCACGATGTTTCTGGATGGCTGTTTTACATCGGCCTTGTTAATATTGTCTTCTTAGCAATTATAGGCGTCTATTTGCTTAATTGCACCTTTGTGCATGAGTCAAACAAGTTGACCCAATCAAGCGTATTCGATGCATTGTCCATGTGTTTCGAAAGAGATCTTTACAACGTGACTGTCATTTTAGGTTTTGCTCTTTTCCTTATTGTTGCTTGCGTGGTCGTGAGTGTTAATAATCTCGTCCTTTATGAATCGGGTCATTCTTTCGTGATCAACACGTTGGATGATATTGTGCAACAAGCCTATCAAAATGGAATGACCACGAGTAATGTTAACATTTTGTTAGCGTATTTGCTAATGGGCGACCCAGCTAAAAATGGAATTAAAGAGAGTGATCATTATCCAGTTTTGGTCAATTTCTTAAACAACAAAACACAAATATCTCATGCAACCACACTAGGCGGACCAGCTATAAGTCTGTCAACAAGTAAGAACGCAGAAGCCTTGTCACACGATTTAACAATCAAGGCAAAAAAACCTAAGGCTGTAAAGGACACTGACAGTAGTCAAGCTGTACTGGCATCGTATGTTGAACAACAAGAAATTAATAGCGTTGCTGATGATTAAAACAAGAATAGAATCCATCAAACACACATACATTTGTATTTTCTTTTATTTGTATTACTTCTCTTTTCAATGTTTTAGATTTACAATATTCATGCTATATTTACTTACGAACAATATCGAAAAAATCTTTTAGTTCTGAATTGCACTGTTGCGCAGACAAAGGTAAAGAGAAAAAGTTATGCATCCAACGGGGTAAGTTATGTCGTTTGTAATTCCATCGTTCATCGTAAAGAACACAACAACCCCAGTCGTTGCTGTGCCTTATAACACGTCCTAATGCTTGCCCTACACAAGACGATGTCTCAAAGTTGAGCAAACCTTGTTTGGTAGGTAACGCTATGCGACCGTTTTCTTCTTTTTCTTTATCCCCTCTCTTCGTCTTAAAAAATAAATCCAATAGACCGTTCTGAGTATTCGCCTTCTTCTGTTTTTGGTTGTATTCCTTGTTGTACATAATTCTTTCCTGGAGGCGTCTATCACTTAAATTCATCACCGGTACACCTACACAAAATAAAAGTCTGCACATGTTATTTTTCAAATCTATACCTTCGGAAAGTAATCCTCTAAAATAACACAACACGACTGGGCATTTATTGTTCTTTACCATCTGCGTTTCCATCCACGACTTTAATGCGTCGATGTTGGTGCACTTCTGTGCGCATTCACTAAACAAAAGTGTTTTGTCGTACAGTTTTTCAGATGCTGCCATGTCGTAAAATTCAGAACACACCGTCTTGTTCGACAGAAATATCAGAATACCAAAAGGTGCAGTGCCCTTTCGTTGTTGAACCACCCCACGAATACTTTGAAATATACTACAACACGCAAGTTTGTACATGGATGGATATTTCTTTGTTTGATCATAGGTAAACAGAGCAGGCGTGGTGCTTTGATTTGCAAATCGCGATACTTGAAATATGCGATACTGATCATTAGGCTTTGTCATGACATGACCCATCTGATTACTGATGAGCCGCTTATCATTTACACTGTAACCCAGTGAGCCGACAAACGTGTCTAGAGGGCTCAATGTACCCGAAACAAAAACGAACGATCCCACACGAAATGTAGAGCGGAGGACGTCCATACAATAAGCCGCATTCACGCAACTTAACGTGATTCCCTCTTTGGTGTCGTGCAACAGAACACGGTAATACTTTGTTGACCGTAACGTCTCACGCAGACGCCAACATCGACCATGAAATCCGCGGATCATAATTTGCATTGTCTTTAAAATTTTAACATCGTTTTTATTGATTTCGGGTCTCATAAGTGTTATATCAACTTCGTTCAATGCATGTGTGATCGATCGGCAAACATTGGTGATATAATCCACATTCATATCTGCTTGTGCCAGAGCCACGTCTAAATCGTCGACCCACTCATCAACGTACAATTCGATAAGACGCTGGATTCGATGGTGCAGTTGGGCGCAAACTTCTTCAAACAATTTGAATCGAAGTGAAATGCTAGGGTGCAACGCTCGTTTGCATTCTAACAGTTTATCGCATGTTTTGGAAACAAAATGATTGTGAATTTGTACAGACATTCCATCCATACACGCACCTGTAAAATTATGTGCTTCGTCGATTACAAAAACAATGGTATTTTGCTCGCGGGTACCTTCAGCTATGTTTTTTTCCAACATGTGTTTTAAGCCTTGCATAAGATGCGTGTTGGTTATATACACGTAGGGAGCGTACACTACGTTAGGAACCCTGTTTTCTGTGGAGGACAGATTTTTTTTATACTGTTTGTAAATATCGTATGGACACACGTTGCGTTCACTACCAACTCGAACAAAATCCTTTACGCTGTAAATCTGTTGATCTTTTGTCATTGTCCTGGCAATTCGAGAAACCTCATTGTCTAAACCTGCATACTGACACTTGTCTTTGTTCGAGTAACATACCAGGTCAAAATCTTCTATATCACGTTCCACTCTCTTTCCCCCTCCTACAAGATCGCCATTGCCATCACCACAACAAATCCTTTTGTTAATACACGCATGCTTACGGCCAAAGAAATGGATACCCGATCTATCCTTGTATGTTTTTGCATTGCGTCTCAATTCATTGTCTACTTCTGCGAATGTGTCTATACACTGCTCTAGCTGAGAATGCGTTCGCGATACATAGACAAATTGCAACGAGCTGTTTTTAGCCATGCAATCTCTCATGACACACGTAACAGCAATCGATTTTCCCGTCCCGGTCGGACTTTCTAAAATGCAATCTTTACCCTCGTCGATAGCCTGTTGTATTTTTTCCACCATGATATGCTGGTTGTCATAAAAAGGCAATGCGCAACCAGGTACTCCGTTCGTACGAGGTGTGTGTTGTTTTTTCGATGACGGTTCGCCGACCACCGGCATCGTGCGTTTCATGATGTAGCTTGTGACACGACGTGTATCAAGCTAACGAAATTACACATCAGGCAAAAACTGTACATATGTTAAGCCACCCCACATCTATTTATGTATCTGTGACTGTGTTGTTAATTTTCAATAAGAGTGTAAAAACACCGGTGACTTATTCGTCACTAATATTTTCGTGGTGCAGATGCCGACGGGTGCATGGTGTTGAGCTGAGATGGTTTGTAAATAGACGTATAGGTGTTGTGCAAAATATGTCGCGTAATAAACACAACAATTGTAAATGTCATAAAGATGAGTAAAAACATCATCACAAAAGTTATCATGAGTGCGATTGTATAAACATCGTTAGACATCGTAAACAGAGACATTTCCTTTGTTTGCATCTTGCAGTGTTTTCATGTTTATTTTATTAATATAGCTTTACTTCGTTCCATCAACACATTCCATTTTAATGGTAAACGTCATATTCTAGCAAGCAAGCTAAACAAAATATCACTTTTCTTCTCCTTCTGATCCCGGGCGTCGACGGTAGGTATTTAGACCGTCAAGTTCAACATCACTACTTGTCACGTCGAAAGCGTTTAAACCGTAAACATGAACGTGTCTTAAAAATAATGATTTTTGAAATATGCATAGCATAAATACAAATAATAAACAAATGGCAAGAGATCCTCCTAAACTAAATATCAGAACATCTATATAGATGGAAGAAAGGTGTTCGCACATAACCATTTTTGCTTTACACGTGCATTACTATATATATATATATATATTTTTTAATACAAATCATAAAAGAGGAACAAATGAACAACAATTTAATCTTGGTAATCAAGTATCCAAGCACAAGCAATAATACATTATTTAAACATGTTTTTGAACACCGTCACAAGAACTTGGTAAACATGAATCTTTTTAATAATATTTACCGACACAGAGACAGTGTTCACCCGTTTCGTTTAAGAGAAAGTTTAGTTTACGAAAAAGGTTTTGGAGTAGTCGACCGTACGCTGCATAATGACATTTACAAAAATAAATCAAAAATGGCAACATGGTTGCTGGGACCCAATATGGATTATCTATCCAATTCCATGCAAGGTGCAAAAACACCGTACGCGGAACAGAGAAAAACTATCACTTCTCATCTTGATGAAAAATCATATCCCCTTCAAAAATACGATATAGTGTTTACATACAGACCGGACAAGTACAAAACCGTTCACGATCTCGATTATCACAATCGATCATTATCTAAAAAAGCATTGCAAGAAGCCTCGCTCATGATGGATTCCGTGACTCATCTCAACAACAGACAATATCAACTTGTTACGTTGAAACATATACTGAACGCAAACGAGGTGATCGAAAAGCAGATCGTCAACAAAAATAGTCTTGAAGATGCTATCACGGAAATGTTTACAGATGCTAACCTGTACGATTCTGCCATCACTGGTGTAAGCGATTTAAAAATTCCCCTTTACACGTTGGCAAACACGCAACGATTTGCAACAACATTTTTGCTGCAAGGTATCTATGAACAGACCGACGCAGTTTCAGCCTTTACCACGGACAATCATCCTCGAAAAATATCGATTTTAACAACCAGCACCAATGTGGTCTTGACCCCACAGCATTTTAAAGACATTGTAAATCTCAATGCATTTGGCCCGTATGGAATATTTCAAGATGCTGTGCATGGGCAGCAGATTGCTTACATTTACATGATTGCTTATGGAGTGTCTATGTCTGTATCCAACAGCGGGGCGATGTCCATGTCATTCTATCCACGTTCTGCCAAATCAATTCCAGGTGTTCGGGTAGCTTGCATTTCTTCATCAAGACGACAAGATCAGATGTCTTTACGAAAATTGATTCAGGAATTAAAACCTAAAGTGTACCGCTCGGGCGATAACAATAGAATTATGCAAGTCACTATCGACAAAGCACAGCCCGTTGCTGTTTACGATTTAGGCCGTGTTTTGACCACCGCAGGTTCGACAGGAACAAATTTGATATGGGAATTTTGTTTCGATCAACACGGAACGCCTTCATACGTTAGTGTACTTTTGTGATCGCGTAACTTTCGATATCTTCATTCGAGTGGCCACGTACTGACCACAGTATATATACTTGTAGTCTACGGCCGTACTGTTACATGCTAATCAGCGATGTCTACCGCAACACAAGAAAGTAGACGTCTTCAATTCGTATCGTGTTTAACAAACGCGATCAAACAACTCAGAGGTATAGAGCAGTTTTTATATTTCATGAAAGAAGAGGGAGGCGATCATGAACAGGAGATTGCTGACATTTTTCTAGATTTGTATCGACGTGACGAATTAAATGTTACAGAAATTAAATTTGCAGAACAAATTTGGTTAGACTACGAAGACGAAGACAATATGAATGATTTGCTCAAGTTACTCCAAACGAAACAATAATCTCATTCATACTTCATGTGCAGGCGAACTGTATCGATATCTACGCTTTTATTTGCAGTACATTTTTCAATTTGGAGATCAACCTATTTGATGGCGTAGGTAGTAGTTGCTATTTCAACTTGTAAATGTTCTATCTTATGTACACGGCTATTTGTAATCAAAGCTAAACGAACGGCCAGCCATTCGTACGCATCAAATTGAGGTGGATTTAATACGTAGCGGGGTTGGTTCTGGTAAAAACGTGTAAGGTATTTTCTAGAACACTCTACAAATACGTTTGCTTGTTTAAAATTAAGATTCCTATCAAGATGCATCGCATTGTGTGCGTCCGCCCGTGTACGTTTTTCTATACATAATTGTTGTTTGTATAAAATGCCCTGAATTTACACCGAAGTAAGGTTTCTGTATTAATGCTACCGTATTCTTCTTTGTGATCGATGTGGTATCGGTATACTCCTTGTTGATCGATGTGGTATCTATATACTTCAATGTGATATCCATATACTGTGTCACCAATATCAAAGGAGACTGTGACTGGATGTAGATTGCCACATATAAAAACACACTGACCAAGGGATCTAAATTTACTTTT
>JARBES010000062.1:649804-745382 GCA_030265145.1 Strongylocentrotus pallidus
TCTTGATTCATGTACAGCGCTTTGAAAGATGTATACCACAAGCGCCATTAAAATTGTTCGTATTATTGTTATTATTAGTATTATTATCATTATTATTATTATTATTATTATTATTGTTATTATCATTATTATTACGTGTATAGTTTGCGTAGATTAATAAACGATCAGAACGAGTTTGTTTAATGGAAAATCATAATTTTTGCGTTTGTTTTTCCTTTGTTCTCTAAATAGGAGTGATTGTTTGGAGACTTTTTAAAGAGAGTGTGTATGTGAAAAGGAGTGACGTGTCTACTTAACAATTTACAGCGATTGTGATTTACATTTAAAAAATATTGTAAACGCCTACACATATACGATCAATGACAATGACCGCGCCATCGAGTCCTGTACTCTTCTGGCAAACTTTAAAAGATGAAAGAGGCCTAGGTGCACATTGCATGATAGAATCCATGTCCGAAGAACAAAGACGACTACTTTACAATGGAAAACACAAACAATACATGAGCACTGATATATTTAGTGCTCTTACATCTACCATTTTGAAAGCGAACGCGTTGATTCTGACCGAACACTCGTCCGTTAATCCTGGAGAAGTGGTTGCCACTGTCCGAAAATATAAGGCAATGGTTCGATGGACTCAGGTCACGGTCGTCGACCAACCTTTGACCTACTCCTTTTTGCAAGCTTTTGACAACAACGATACTGTAGAGTCTTTGATCATACGTCGATGCAATAGCATCTTTCATTTTGATCCTTCCGATGTGTGTTCTGTCTGGTCTGGTCACGATTGCACTGTCCAGCAACCGCGTCTTATACATCTCAAGAAACTTACGCTTTCCCAATACACCGTTTCTGCGGACGATTTGGAGAATGCGACCTCATTCATCAACCGGTGTCCTAATCTGGTCCAATTGACCCTTGCCCACTTCACTGGACGGTACGATGTGTTCACTATCTTGAGCAAATTAACAGAGCAGGTTCGACAAAGACTTCACACATTGTCCATACACGGCTCTACAGGAGACGCACTGTTGAGCTTCGTCGCCTCCAAGTGTCCCAATCTTACACATCTCGACGTGTCCTATCAGGTTCATCCTGACCAACACCCGAAGCCTCACATCAAAGCCGATGTTCTGTTATCGACGTTAACAAAATTAAAATACCTTAACATATCCGGAAATGTGGTTCGGATATCGACGCTTGATGCATTGCAGACAAAGCGACCTCGACTGAACATCGTCCGCAAGTTTGTCCGTGATGTCAGTCGGAGTGACACCAAACAGAAGGTGTGTTGGCGAACAGATGCCGAAGAGCTGCGTCCGGACCCGGCTTCGAACATCGGGAACATCGGTTTTTATATGGTGCAGGATATACTTAGTTGCGAATTCTCCTCCATTTCTGCTATTCCAAACGGTCGCGAACTCTTTCCCATACTTGTCAAGGTCGTCGCCACAAGTCACACAGTGGATCAAATAGTCCGAAACGGACGACACGACGAGATGTTGAAATTGGAATTGACCATAGCGTCCATCTTTCGTCTGGCTGACGACGAGAATCCAGATCTCATTGTCGAACTTCCTGCCTCCCATGCATGGAAACTGTTCCTGACTATGTGTAACGTATGGTACGTTTGCAACGTGCATGTACACACGCAGGTACTTCGAGTCGTACAAAATGCTGTCTATACACCAGAAAACGTTGACGATGTTTTAAAATCTATCGAAGAGATGTTTACGATGTTGATCGCTAACAGAGATAAGAAGATGCCTCGTGTAGAACACGAAGCTTTGCGGTGTTTTTATGCGGCATTGGTGTCGGTTGGAGGGTCGCGAAGAGATCTTGTCAAACTCTGGATAACGTGGCTTATGGATACGACAGAAGACCCGATCCGTTCTTCCTTGGACCTACTCCCGGCATGGAAGTTTGTGCGTTATAAGGTGTTGAACAGTAGGAATTTTGCAGAACAGCTTTTTTATGTTTTGAACGAACACGGACTTTTTAAGAGGATCGTGGATTATTTCTCAAGATTGCTCTCTAGTATTCAAGACCCGCGTCTCTTCAGCAGCAAAGTCACACCCCATGTGCTGATGCTTTTTACAGAATTGACCATGTTCTTGCCTCACATGCAAGCTGCGATTGTAGATATGTACTCTCCCCTCTTTGGCATCTTGAATCGACTGCTGCTTCTTTTGGTGAATGAGTACATTCCAAACATGGACAATCTCTACATCTCAATCATGTACTTTATAGTACGTATGATGGCGATAGACGAACCGTCGAGGAGAGACCTGAATTTGAAATTGATATCCTCCAAAGTACTCTGTTGTGCTCCGTACATTTCGATGGAATATTCCGATCCCTTGCCCGACATGCAAGCTATCACCTACGAATTGTTATGGTACATGCGCAATTTTCCCCCGTGGTTGAGGAATCTAATAGCCGATCGTGATCAAATGAAAGGAGCAGAAAACAGAGCCGCTCAAGATTATCTGCCGCCCGGGGGAATAGACGATCCCAAGTATACAGACAGACATAGACTCGTCGAGTATTTGATTTATTCCAATCATAACAGAAAAGATCCGCTTTACATAGACACGATTAAAAGGATGTGTTGTGGTTATCGCATTAAGTCAGTCTACATTGTCGATATTGTGGTGTTTACCAAAGCGGTTCTCCTTAAAAAAAAGCGGAGAGAATCAGACAGACATACCCTCAGAGGCCCTACCACACCTGGAACCAGTTGGCCTATCGATACAGATATACAAGAACAAAGGATGGGAGCAAGAGAGTCGAGGTCGAAGAATTTAGGTAAACGGATTCTCAAAGACATTGCCATACTTGACATAGAGAGAAAAAGGAGTTCGAGTCAAACCAGACTTCCGATAGCACTACCTCCTACCCAAAGAAGAAGGAGCTCAAGTCAAACAAGGCGTCCTATGGCATCGCCGCCTACCGTAAGAAGAAGAAGTTTGGGTCAAAGCAGACTTCCGGTGCCACCTCCTCCTACCGAAAGAGTGAGGAGTTCGAGTCAAACCAGACGCTCTAGACAGACACCCGATTACGACGTCCCTTCGTAATCCTCTAACACCCAATTCCCCTACTATACACTACCCTCTGTCTCAAACGATAAAAATTGTTTTAAAAAATCGACATCTTATGTGTAGTTCTTGTATTTTGTTCCTTGCGTCCAAATATCGAATTGAATGCCTCGTAGTATTTTTAATCAGACTAGAATACTTTGACGTATACTAAAAAAATATCGCGAAAGACTTGTGTGTGTGGGTTTGTGTAAGTGTGGGTGTGTGTGTGAGAGATTAATAGCAATATGACCCAAACTTCCTTTCCTACGAATGAAACCGCATTCCACGATGTCTTTAAGATTCCATTGTTAGCTCGCTACCCTTGTCCGCATCCGCACAGCAACCAACGGTGTTTACGAACACTAGCTACGTCCGGGCAATTGGACGACGATGTCTTTCAAGCCTTTCTTCGTTCACAGACCATGGTGCACCAGACCGCCTTTGATATTCCCTACTCACCCAATGTCAAACCCTCTTCCATTTTTTACGCCGTGTCAAATTACGGTATGTATTGGAAACGTGTAGACTTGTCTTACCACGACAGTCTTCCCATTCAATCCATCAGCTTTCTTTCCCATCATGTTCCTTATCTTGAGACGCTTTTACTCGACGGATGCTTCACCCTCTTTACGACAAGTTCCCAGCCATCACCATCCCTTACACCCGTCACTGTCACGTACCGTCTACCGTCCGTCCCAAATGTCCACCTTCTCGATCAAGTAGCCGAGGACGACGTGGAGATTCCTCCGCTTGTTATGAATCCTACAGAATTTGCATTCGAAGATGTTCTGCCCTTTTCAAATCTCACCACGCTGTCTCTTGCGAATCTGTGTGCACACGGTCGACTTGTCAGATGTACTCTTATCCACACCCTCGTCACTCACTGTCCATCTCTTCAAAAACTCGATTTATCATCTTCGTTCAACTCGCAACACCAAATCTACAACGTTCTCAAGGCTATTCCCAATCCTGAACGATTGCGTATCCTTATCCTTCACGATCTTCCCATCAACAAAAATTCATTATCTTACATAAGGGAAAAGTGCCGTCTCTTGAATACCTTGGATATCTCCTATTCTAAATTTGTCCTGGACAAATCGTTCGTCCAGGAAATAGGACTAACCCTAAATGCACTACCTGACCTGGTTCGTTTTAATGTGTCGGGTAACTTCATCGAAGATTCGGCTCATTTCCACAAACGTGTGCGTTCTTTCAAAAACGAACACGCACCTTTCGACTTAATTACACTCTTTATGCGACCCACGCCATACGATTTCCATCTTTACGAACAGTGCCGCACCCACAAGGATCGTGCTCAAGGCAGACGCTGCTTCGCTCGCACGGTTTTGAAACACAATGACATGTACAGGTATAAGTACATCAACGACGTATTCAGAGATCCATACGAAAAAAACACCGCCATCACAATTTCTTACGATAACACGCATACTGGTGGTTTCTATGATTCAGAGGAGATGCTGGATGTCAGTAACGACAACTTTGACATACCGGATGATATCTTACGCCTAACGACATCCGATTTGACAGATATGCTCGATGTAGAACAGTTGCTAGACACTGACGATATGGCAGACTTGATGGACGCTGCTCGTGAACATCATGAAACGGAAACAGAACCTGCCATCATCCGTACAACTAGTCCTCAAGAAAATCACTTCCATTGCAGCGGACAAGATGAAAACGATACATACACGCATCCTTACTTGACACTCACTCCTCAACAAATCTCGACATTTTTAAATCTTTTTGCTTCGCCTCGTGGCACTTGCATCATGCAATACAGATCCAGTACTGTGCCTTTTGACCAACCACATTTTCTATCTGAAATTTTCGACCTCTTGCACAAAAACCCCGACATACCCGTCTACACCGTCTCCCTCTGGTATGCTTTTGCCTTTTTATTCAATATCTATATACTTTACGAACACGCGGTACTCAAGCTGGGCAAAAATGACCGGCTGAAGCAACGGCACCTCCAAAAAGAACGACTGCATCACAAGTACAGTTTCTTTCAAAACATGAATGATAGTGAAGACGGGCTTGTTGCCACCGAGAGCTACTCTCGAGCAATACGACTCTTGCAACGCGCCAAGTACCAAGATCATGATGCAAACGCCCTGCAACATATTTCAAATACCATGCATCGGATCTTTGCCTACGCAGAGACACTCCGTCGACATTGTCCCGTTTACAGTGCGTCTCTTTCAAATTCTAAAGATCAACTCAACTTTATCCTCCCCGTTGCCGTCAACATCATTCAACAAAACACGCATACTTTTCAGCCCATGACCAAGGCACTTATCGCTTGGTTATTTTTGATCTGTTATGGGACTATCCGGGTCGTTACTATCACCGATGTACCATGGGAACCTGTTTCAAAGCTAATCGAACAATATCCTACCATTGCTCACAATATCATAAAGAACACGTCCTTCATGCACAATCTCCGAATATGGCTGAGAGGTGACAATGTCCTCTTGGACGAATTGTATGACATGCAACCAGGAGGTATCGCCCTCAGACTTGAAACATCTTTGCTTCTCAGATTTGTTGCCAATATCCATCCAGTCAAATATCAAAATCTCATTACTTTCATACATCAACCGCAGTTTAGGTTTAAATGTCGCCTTTACGATCTCATTATAAAGGCAGACCCGCAAAATCAACCGCCCGGAACTTGCTACTTGTTGTACCGTGTATATATCGACACCATCATTTTGTCTTTACAGACCTTCTATGTCGACGACATGTCCATCGATCAGGACACTACAAACTGGAGAAATACAACATTGAGAAAAATTTTAACATATTTTTGTTATACGTTGACCACTGAAAATAAAGTCGGATTTCAACGGTTCAAAGACATGTGCTCCAAACTTAAAATAAATTTTTTCAATTTTTTGAACGGGGTGCCTACCTTTCAAAATTATCTGGCAAGAGACATCTTTGCTAAATATCACACATTCTTGCAACCCTTTAAAGATCTTATTGTAAACTTGTCAAAGTCACAATCGTGTGCAGACGATCAACAAACCATCGACAAATTTCAACGGACTATCAAACAGATGATACCAACAGCGATCACACGTGACATATGAAAATGCAATCTTGATCTTTGCTCTGTTTATCACAACAACAACAAAGGTATGATGTGTTCAAAAAACATGTAAAACTCTTCCTATTCGCAAAAACACAATAGACACGATCAGTAATTGTTTACGAATCGGTGATTAAACAAATTATCAAGTGCTTTACATCGAGTAATCCTGAGAAGAAAAGAAATACAATGAGATAATAAACAATTTAACGTGAACCACTGCGATGTCATCGACAAACTACAAACACTGATATATTTACTGGATCCCCCATTTCTTCAGAAATTAAGAATTTATTGTACTAATTGTTTCTTGTGCAAATATATTTGTATAGTTACCAGAAGAAAAAAATGGATTATGTACGAAAAAATGAAAAAACTTTGTTTATCTTAGTTGCATTTGGATGAGGCTGACTACAGTTTATATACGCTTGTAAAAAGAATTGTATTTGTGTTGGTGTGAATGTGGAACAAATTAACTTGAACCTTCAAATGTTATGGATGAGAGTATCGAAATTGTATACTGCTTCAGTTTTTGTTGCATTCATAACTAATTTGGGTATGAGGTATACTATTTACAATTAAATTGTTGGGGTAATTTTTTAACACCATCTTAAGAGTGTCGATATAGAACGATTCTTTATTTGGTATCCATTCTTTTTATATGAAAAGAACGTGCTGTATTGATATGTAAGTGGACCGTAATATTATTGAAACGGCTCATGCAAATGTTTGAACCAGATGGAAAACAAAAAAACAGTGATTATTTAAACAAAACCGGTTTGATGAAAATAAAAAGCTGAAGGCTTCCAACATTAAATATGTCGATCAATCACGTTTATAACCCTTTTTTAATTTTTAGTCCTGATCACCTCGATGGTATGTTAAAAATAGACAGTAATCTTGTATTGCACAATTTGAAAGAAACGTTCATCTTTACACACTCGACTCACACCAAAACTTGCATCAAACTCTTCACACAACTGTATGCATTGTTCAATCGTCCTTCCACATTACATGTATTAACGTGCATGGTCAACACCGTCCATGATCTCAATTCTAGATTTTTCCATCACACACCATTTGTGGTACCTCAAGAAACTCAACAACTCTGTCACACCACCCGCAACGAAACAAAAGATTTCTTTTTGTCGTGCACATCATGCGTTACTATAGATAATTTATTGGGTCGTTTACAAGATAGCGTGTATCATACACACAGCATAACCGTCGAATGTATGTTACTTGTCAAAACAATTCAGTATTATTTTCATAATGTGATACAACTTAGCTTAACGGTGGTACAACAACTCTTGAATGGGTCTGATGTAGAAATACCCGACGACTTGTTACTGGCAAAATTTGAAAATGAACTTGATAAGTTAGACCTTTGCAGAAGTCGTCTTGATCATCTTGTCCAAGTTCAAAAACTGCCTCAAAATAGTTCAGTGTTTAATCCTTACAACTCGTCGTTGTGCAATGTCACATTTAAATTGGATATTTTTTTACAAAGTTACACCATTTTATTAAATGTGTTAAGATGCAAGGAGACCACATTACCAACCGCGTTAAAACATTTACAAGATGTAGACGTTTCCCTGTTTTTACAATATACACTCAATACAGATATAATACATGCTGAAAATGAGGAAAAAGAAGAAGAAGAAGAGGAAGAAGGAGGAGGAGACGAAGAAGAAATAAAAGGAGAACAAGATTGTATTTGCATTACTAATGTATCTGATAATTGTTACTTTGAATTGGACGGAAGATTAATGATCATGGTGGAAAATTTAAAGCATAAACTGTTAAAACATGTGCTCGGTAATCCAAAGTGGGAGAGCATCGTTCACCCTCTAGATGAAAGGGATAAGAAGCGAATTAAATTGATGCATTCTGAAAACGTTCCAACATATGTGCATAGAGCAAAAAAATGTGTGGATTACGATTCTAAAGAAGATTATAAATTGCCTATATATGCTAAAACAAAACAAAAAGGACATCAAAACACAACCCATTATTTTTTCAAATTGCCCGATGGTCGCACGCCATTTATTGATTACTTAGACTTATTTTGCATGCGACCATGTTTAGCAGCGACTCACGATATCAAAGAAAAGCTTATAGACTATTTACAAAGCATTATTTATTTACCCTCTTGTGATAAACCCGCCTATCTAACGTTGCGTTCATTCTATTCAGATATCATGCGACCCTTGTATAACATTGCATCGACTGGGCGAGACTGTCGCATGTTTTACACTTATAGTTTTCAAGACGAACAGATCGTTGCATTGACACAAGGGCAGGAAAAAGATGCAGTGCCTTGCTGTTTAGGTGAAACTGTGCATACTGTTAGTTTCGATGATCCAAAATCAAACCCTCACAAAACATTCATGTTCAATCTCCTGTTTAGTTAGGAAGATGCAGCATCGACTTCGTCCTCTGATTCCTGTGATCGCGGTAGTGATGATGGCGACCGCCCTGCCAATGCTTGAAGTACTGAGTCACACTCTTTCCTCACTGCTCCCATTCTGGTGCGCACGTAATTGTACATCCCTTCGTTGGCCACTAATGCAGCATTAGCCTTTCTACACTGAGCGTATTCCTTCTTGCAATCTTCTTCCAATATTTTGATGGTTTTTTCCAGGTTTAAGATATCGTCCTCTTGTTTTGTCTTTTGTAAGACGGACATGGCTACGTTGACCTTCGCTTTTTCACACTGTACTTTCATGTTAGCATCTCTGTTCTCCAATTTCTGTATTGTTCCACGCATTTCATTCATCAGCACCATCGCCTCCACTTTAAATTGTTTTAGCTCCGTTGATTTTTTTTTCAATGCCTCGTTATCTGATTTCATGTGCTGGATCGTTTCCCTCGACCTTGCAGTTACGGTTTGTTCCACTTTAAGAGATATGTTCAAGTTTTTAACCTCATCCCTCAACGCCGAAACATCACTTGTTGATGGTTTCTTCATGTGGTATGTTGCTTCAGTATGCATCGGTCCTGGTACTATTGATTCGCACCGTTCATCGTCGTCCAGCACATCGTAATCATTGAGCAACATCATGAGAGTATCTGGTCCACCCATACTTGCCATAATACCCTGATATCAACCGCTTTGTGCTGTTATGAACAAGGGAAAATGAGAGTGCGTATCGGCATGCGGTTGAAATGTATGACTGCTTGTGCTGATATCGGTCGTTATTTATAAGGAAAAGCATACGTCTGAAATGTATGACATCATTCAGGCGTACGTGCGTAAAAAGGATGCGTTGCGAGTGCGTAAAAGGAATACTGGTGATATGAAAGAGGGGGGGGGGGTGTGGTTGCGATTGAGAGGTCTGGTTAATATGCGTTGGTTTGTACAGGACCACCGTTAACGATGATGAGTGAACGCATGAACGGACGCATGCACGTAAACACGGATACTGACAAGGAGACAGAGCAAATAGAGTACAATAAAGAGGGAATGACGCATAAACGAATGCCCGCTACCTCGTGCACACTCAGATGTAAACAAGGACAGGTCAATGACAACGATTAGGGAACGTCGCTACCTCGTACACACCATCAACCCAACGGTTTTTTGGTGTATGAACGAACAGTAAACATTTTGAAAATAAGCACAAACTAATTTGAAAAGGATCTGCTTCAAAAGATTATAGAGGATGCACAGATACAATAATAATGATAATAATAATAATAATAATATTATTTTTTTTCATAGCGCTTAATACAAATGTCTCTAAGCGCTTTACAAATATCCAAATATACAAGATGAGATACGTTTAAAATAGCTGAATTATCCATATTGTGTACTGTGTATGTCATGAATTTCAATTTAGAATATTTGGTACGAGGTACATGTATTGAATGAATACAATAACATACTAATAAGAACTGAGTTGTGTATAGTGTCTACTTGTTTGGTTATGGTGGAATGTTATCATACAATTGAGGAGTTTGGAAGACGTTTCAAACGGAGGTACCTCTTCGTAAAAGCAAAAACTATTTTACAAGAAGCAACCTCTTTGCAAAAACATAAACTATTTTGAAACCAACTACCTCTTTGCGAAAACAAAAATTATTTTGACTCGCAAAGATTGTAGAGGATGCTCAGAGGCAAAAGGGGAACAAGAAACGCGATATCGGTTATACGATAGCTACGATAGCAATTTTTAAACTCCGTTAGAATAAAGCACCTGTCCACCGTTAACGATGAAGAGAGAACGAATGCATGGACTTAGACAAGAAATGGGGTAGATAAACGTAAACAAGGACACAACAATGACACAGACTAATAACAACGGCATGAACGATCGATAACCACGTTAGCAGCGTAGACGATGATTAGGGGACAAAGGCATGAACACAAGAACGATCGATAACCACACTAAGGAGCAGCACAAGCCGCTACTTCGTGCACACTAAAACGTAAACAAGGTCACCTCAATGACAACGACTAGGACATGTCGCTACATCGTACACATGTACAACCCAACAGCAA
Source organism: Strongylocentrotus pallidus (assembly GCA_030265145.1). NCBI lineage: Eukaryota > Metazoa > Echinodermata > Echinoidea > Camarodonta > Strongylocentrotidae > Strongylocentrotus > Strongylocentrotus pallidus. The sequence goes on from JARBES010000062.1 coordinate 660,507, forward strand.
AATGTGTGCACATCGACAGACAATCATCGAGCACTACAAGTATGACGCAAATTTGCTGTTGTTCGACACTGTTGATCCTAACTTGTATCAAGATGTTGAAAAATATTCACAAGACACGTGTCACGTTTTTGACACAGAGTATATACGAAAAAGACTTGCATGAACAAAATCAATGCACGGTGCGATATTGCAAAAAGCAGTGCACTAATATTGAAAATAAACGGCGTGAACAAAATAAATTAAACACTCAAAAGAACAGCATAGCATTAATATCTTTGTTTGTTCTCTTCAGAAAGTAAATTCAAAATGACGGTTGGGTCCAATACAGTATTCAAAAACGTGAAAACGAGTACGTAGTACACAACATGGCGCGGATTCAACGGTCCATTTAACCTATTTTTATGTCACTCCGAAATGTTGGAGGGGGAACTGCTGTGACATGATATCATGAGTAAATATATTTAAATTGTAATGGCATACGTTATGCCAGCAGGTATAAAAAAAAATGTCGAATGGTAAAGATCTAACCTCTTTTGCATCCGGTGTAATTGATGAGCTGCATTTGGAGCAGCCTGAAATACTAAATAGATGGGAGGTCGAATACAGCCACCAGCAAAAGAGAGCGCATTTTAACAATGTGACATCTGAAGATAGACAGTGTAGCTGTCCACCACCTGTTGCTAAAACGAATGATGTAAGATAACTTTGTTTATTTTCAAACGTTGTAATATAATTTCTGATGTGTTATTTTGTTATCATCATTTGTAACTTGTGATTATTATTTTTTTGTTATAGGATGTCAAAGACGCTACTTGTGCTAAGAGGGTGAAACACGATGAGGGTGTGGATCTTGCACAAAATTGAATAGATTGCCCAATGCGTTCGAAGAATATGAATTTGGGGGTGAGACTTATGCTCGTACCAATATATAGGTATATGACATTGTGATGATGAAGAACGTATGAATGAATTGCTACGTCGCCCAGTCAAAATTGTCGGGCTTACTTTGCTCGCTTTGCGTAATTTGTCAAAGATTGCCTCTGAGATAAACAAAGTAATATTCAAGGATAAAACAGTATTATGGGATAAAAAGAATAGACGAAAGGTACGAAAGAGTAACTTATTTTTTTCTCCCCATGTTCTATGTAGGTAGAGAGTGGTTTTCAACGATTGTGGAAGCATTCATAACGATAGAATTGTTTGAACGGCTGAACACTATGATGATTTCCAGACAGGCAGAGAGTGATGGATGTACGCAGAATTATCCTACAATGTATCGCGCATACACGAAATACAACGTTCCTTATCATTTATATAACGAGTATGAAATCATGAAATGTATGCAACCCTGCGTGTTGGATATGTTTACAGATGTGGATAAGTTGTGGCAAAAATGGACATGTTTTTACACGCATCTCACTTCAATGTTAGACGTTCAATCCTTTTATTCGTGTTCGCAAGACGTAGAATGGCAGCAGATGTTGATCCTAGCTGCATTGGAGTATTCATATGATGTAAAGCAATTTATACAAAAATATACGCTGTGGTTCGATCATTTGTCTCGTGATCGTTGTATTCTGTACATCTCACACGGTGATTTGATCAAATTGTATAACGATGAGTTTAAATCTTGTTATGATTGATATGGTGTTTGTATGACATTCTAAAGATTTTCAAACAAAAATAGTTCCTTTTTTAACAGACGTGTCTAAGAATATATGAAAAACTTACTTTTACAAATTGAAACAGATATCTTAAGCTTTTTCCTTTTCTGTCTTTAACGACTTGTGATTAAATTCTATTATTTTTATATAAATTGTGTGTACATTGTGTTTCATGGAGAATACTGTGAGAATTCTTGTCGATGTTGTTTTGTTCTGTCTTTAGTCCACTCGTTTCACGCTTGCACTCTTTTTTGCATCAACATCATCAAACGATATCATTTTTGACTTCCGTTATCACGCTTGCACCCATTTTACAACGATAGCTTCAAACGATAGCATTCTGTCTACTCTTATCACGCTTGAAATCTTTTTAAACAGCAGATTCACCAAAACGTCCGTTCAGCCTTAAAGTGTAGTACTTTTTTGTATAGCACAGTAGGGTAATAGAGACGTTATATCGGCTCTCTCTCTCTCTATGTTTTCTCTCTCTCTTTATCAAGATTGTTCGTAAATTAAACACTCGTCCAGCATAAGGTAAGGGCGGAGTAGATTATTCCATACGTACAATTGATAGAAACCAGATTAAAAGATGTTCATGGGTGACATGAGAACATCTATTAATCTGGGTTTTCATTCATCTTTTCTCTCAATTGATTTGCACAAATAGTATAAATAATATATACGGAGAAAACTCAAAGTATTTTTTTCTTCTCAAAAGAACTTTAATGTATTTATATATATACACATATATTTGATTCTCAGTACACAAATTTAAATCTATCACAACAAAATGAATTCATGTTTGATGACGAAAATGTAATACATCACAGGGTACGAGATAAAATAATCAGACTTGTCGTATATCCGGGCCCCGTCTTAGAAAGTGATACTACCAATCGCATCTATGTACACAAGAGATAGGAGACTGCAAAGTTATGATTGAGTGGGAGGACTTGCGATTTATTTAGATCAATTGGATCAATCGTAACTCTTTGTAATACAGAACCCAGGTGCCCGTTTCATACAACTTTTTATTTATAATAAATACTAAATTTCTACGACAAATTTGCTCTCAGCCAATCACATGCTATGATTTCAGTAGCTTTTAACAGTAGCTTGTAACTTGTTATTGATGTCAAGTTTCATGAAACGGGCCCTGACGATACTTCAAATGTATTTATAGATTTTGTATCTTAAAAACAATACAGACTATAAATGATATTTCTTAACTTGGTATGTAACCAGCATGGAATTTTAGAGTGACAGCGTGTCAAAAAATAAAACAATATACAAATACAAATGAATCAACGACAACACATATCGTGTCTCTTTAAATAAAAATAAAGCGAGTGCATGCTCATAAAAATAACATGTCACGTACCTTTGACCCGAATGTCAAATGGCTGTACACAACATTTGAATTGATGGCATAAGTTCAATCCACAGCATAATAGAAACATTTTTTGTAGATTTGATTAAGAAGCCCCTTCTCTTTATTATAGTTGTAGAACTGAGCTTCACCAGCATATATTTCGATGTCGGCTGCACCGGTGGATGTACCGTCGTATTCGTCATTTGAAGACATGATGAGCAAGGTGTTGAATTTCGTGCACAGGTTAGCGTATGTTGGAAGATACATTTCGTGCTCAGGTTTAAAAACAAGTGCTGCTACATTGGTGCCATATGATAGCAAGTGTTTGTAAATGCTGTTAAAGTCTGTCGGAGCAACTACCCGAACATCAGTTCGCGCGAATGCTCTCTTGATTTCTCTGATCTCATCGATGCATAACACCACTGACCTGTCGCGGACATGGCCCCAACAATATACCATGTGTCCAACTTGTTTTAGTGCAACGTCGTTATTGCTAAAGTTCAGTTTGATTTCACATGGGTTGGCATCCTCATTTACTTCGACTTTTACCCATTGACCGCTCTTCTCATCACCCGATGTGGAGGTACACTGTACTTCTTGTAACGTGGCTTCAGTTGTAGTCAGTACAGATGGTGCTTCACGTATTTGCCTTGATGAAGTTTGCGTATTCACCTCTCGACAACATGGCGTAGCCTGACACGATCGTTTCTTAACATTTGGTCCATTCGTTGAGCATGATGACATGTTAACAGGCGGAATATTCTGAATAGTTGTCGACGAGCTTGCCGATGTTGAAGCAGCAGATTGCTTTCCCAACAGGGTGATGGTTGGTGTGTGCGATGTTGAAGCAGCAGATTGCTTTCCCGACATGGTAATGTTTGGTTTGTGCGATGTTGAAGCAGCAGATTGCTTTCCCGACATGGTAATGGTTGGTTTGTGCCATGTTGGAGAAGCATACGGCCTTTTCAAAATGCCGCTGGTTGATTGGGTCGATGTTGAAGGAGCATCTTCGTACATTGTAGACAAACCATGCGCGTTTTGAATCGTTCCTTTCCAAAGGGAGGTGTCTGGCGGTGATTTCAATACGACAGGAACGTGTCTAACAGACATTTTCTTTGAGCCCGACGCGTGTTTGGGCCTGATAGAAATGAGTCTAAAAGAAGGTGGAGGCACAGACTTCATTTTGACGAGCTAACATGCAAACATGCGATGTGTGGTGGTTCAACGAATCGACTTCCTCTTTTATACGTTTGTTTTCCCCCAACGAGGTCCTTCGCACGCAACAGCAACACGCTGTTCAGATGCGGTGCACACGTGTCCTTCACACGTAACAGCGTCATAGATTGTCAAAACAAGAACGATCAATAACCACGCTAGCAGCGTAGACGATGAAGAGGGGACAAAGGGGACGATCGATAACCACGCTACGGAGCAGCACAAGCCGCTACTCCGTGCATACATGGACGTCAACAAGGACATCTCAATGACACCGACTAGAAAACGTCGGCTGTCTTGGACAAGATGAGATACGTTTACCACGGAGTAAACAAAGCGTATGTTAGCACGCTGTACTGCCGCGGTCTATTTCCATGAGAGTAAACACATTGGATAAGTTGAGCAGTTAAGGGCCTCCTTTTTCTTGAACAAAATCATGGACTTCTTTATAATTCTTTTGTGTCTTGGTCATCAGATAATAAATAACACGAGTGGCGCTACGGTTAAGACCATATGCACAATGAACTAGTACATTTTGATGAAATGTTGTTAAATAATTTTCGATTAAATCTGCTATCTCAGAATAAACATCTAGAAAAATTGCTTCATTATCAGGCTGCTTGTATAGACGATGTGGTATGTCTGATGGAATCGTGCACGACAGGGTTTGTTAATGAAAAGGGCTGATAATTAACTTGATATTGTTTTCCTTTAAGAAATCTAAGTTAATTGCTTTTAATCCACACATCCATAAGCGAGGTAAAATGCGGTGCGCTGTAGTGGGCATATCAGTCACATAGGTAGTACAATCGGTACCAACATGACTTCCGTCTCCAAACTTGAGTTTTTCAGGCCTGTGATTGTATATTCTTTTCATTGTGCACAACTACTTAAATTTAAATTAAATGAAAAGAAAAACGTTTCAGATTGGCAGTAATGTTATCCACTCCGACGTCTGGACTTGAAGGAGACGTGACCGAAGTACCTTACTATTCTATCGATTCTCTGCGAATATTCATCGCTTCGTTTTTTATCTTTATCATATTGGCCTGTTTAATCATATCAAGAACATGCCTTTTGTTACCACACCGAAAACGGAGGACGCTTGACGATAGTCAATGGTGTCTATCGTCCCCTATGAGTCATATGTTCTTACCTTAAAATAGACGACGATGTAATAGTTGATGTACCGCGGGAAAATCAAAAATCTTCGTTTAATCTGAACGAACGATCGTTTCTTGACATGACACCCATTTTTTGATATTCTGCTACCTGTCTTTCAAAAAAGTTTGATTTACCTTCCAATGAAATATTTTCCATAAAATCAAATGGATTTGTAGCATTCCATAATTTGTCAGCTTTGAGATCAACGAGTAAGCGATCTGCAACAAATTCAATATATTGATTCATCAGCGTTGCATTCATTCCTATGAGCCGGCACGGGAGCGATTCGTTAATAAATTGTTTTTCAATCTCCACGGCTTCTTGAACAATGGAGTGGACAATGGTTTGCTCTGGTCTCTTGTCCACATATTCGGAGAACATATGGCATGCAAAATTACAATGTAGACCTTCATCACGCGATATGAGTTCGTTTGAAAATGTCAAACCCGGCATGAGTCCCCTTTTTTTTAACCAGAAAATGGAAGCAAACGCGCCCGAAAAAAATATACCTTCTATTACAGCAAATGCCACCAGTCGATGTGCAAACGGTATAGTTTCATTTTTCTGATTTTTCTTGGCAGCCCATCGTAATGTCCATTCTGCCTTTTTTCTTATTGTTGGCGTGTCTACGATAGCCCTGTTACATTTGTGTACTTCTTCTTTATCCATGTAGGTGTTTATGAGCAAAGAATACATTTCCGCATGAATATTTTCTATTCCCAATTGAAATCCATAGAAGAATTTAGCTTCTATTTGTTCTGCCTCTTGTAAAAAATTGTTGATTATATTGTCACCTACCAAAAAATCACTCGCAGCAAAGAAGGCAAGTATGTGAGATATGAAATGTCTTTCTTCATCTGTTAATGATTCCCTATAATGTTGTATATCTTTTGAAAGGTCAACTTCTTCAACGGTCCAAAAACTAGCTACTGCTTGTTTGTAGAATTTCCAAATGGATGGATTTTTGATGGGATGCAGTATGTAATCATCGACGTTTAACTCCATTGTTGTGTCAGTGTCCATGAATGAGACGTTTATCCGTTTCAGATATTTAATATAATACTATTCGTGTTCATACTGACAAGCACGATGAACAAGGTGACGGTCACTCTCATTATATGGTGTTGTTGTTACTGTTATGCTGAAGGAAGCTTTTTTAATTGGAATGTGGACATTGCGTACAGAGAATCTCTTGTGTACTTGAACATGAATGAATTTATATTACTTTTTGAACGCGATCGGTCGTTAGACGATCGACGAACGGGGTTTATAAAACAAAAAAACGATGCACATACTTTATGTCGCCAGATACCTCACGCATGTCGTAAGATCTCCTTTTTAGATGTTGCACAATTATCTCAGATTCACCTTTATGTCACACCATCCTCGGATAGGTGCGATCAAGATGAAGACTTCATCGTAGATAAACAGAAAATCTATATCGGAAACGATCGTTTTCCGTACTTGCGCAATATCACGATCACACTCGACTGCATGAAATCGATTTCTTATAAGCCTATCGTGGAACGGACACTCTATCCATGCGGGTGGTTTTTGGTTCGCGGTATTCATTTGGGATTGTTCATCGGTCAACAACGAGAACGTCGGACTATAGAGAATCGTTGCCACTTGGACGTTACAACACCTATTTTTAGATCATCTCATGCCACCTGGTTGGTCGTACATCCAAGTCGTACCATCCTACCCAAATTAGCGTACCCTCGCTTTCAATCTATGCAATGTCAAGATCACCAACATTATCGTGCTTTGTGGAGTGTTCCATCACCTACTACGACCGACGTGCTGTCTGCGTGGAACACCAAAATGAAAACAACGTTCCCTGTGTCTGCTGTGAACACGTTACACGGTGTCCATTCATACGGTGTCCTCATGTTCGATTCGTTTTCATGCGCCCCTCCCATCGATGGCGGTCGTGATGTCTGCGACTACGATATTGGTGGTACGACAGACCCCCGAAAGGCCGCCGATTGCTTACCTTCGTTTCATTGTGTAGAATTTTACAACGATCTCCACATGGACGCCATCATCCCACTCTTGTATATTCGGGATGCACCGCATGTTCAGCATGGTGAAGATCTTTACTGGACCGTTTCCATCAGCAGAAGCGGTGGTAACGTTGCATTTTCCCTGTCTGACACACGTGCAGAACCCGACCCACAATGGCTGAGTCGGACCAAGGTATTCTTTTTGAAAACCGTGGAGACCATCAGTCCTAGTTTAGTGTTTGAAAACTGTGGTAACGTTCACAAAGAATTGACCTTGACAAATCAAGCACTCATGACTTCCTTTAATGTTACGGATCGTTATAGTACTCTGTTGAATTTGTACAGTAAGGAAAGCAATGGAGACACCACATTTACCATCGACAGTCTGGATGAAGATGTCAACAACGAGTATTACGAGGTCACGGAGGGTATACTGAACAGTCACAGACTTGCGTACGGAGATTTCTTTTTTAACGTCGAATACCTGATGCCAAACCACCTACTTGAAAAGATCGGAAAAGAAAGAAGTTTGATAAGAAAACAAGAATCTTTGTTTCAACTGACGGTGCATGTTCGATCTCAACTTGCACCCAGTCAAATCGTGCTATGGAGCGGTGTATTCCTGCTTGTGTTAAGTATCCTGTTGTCCGCGGTCACCAACGCTGTGTTCATGGAACCCAATCTGAACGTGTGGACACAACAGACCAATAGAATGCTTAAAGATGCACAGCGTGTAGGAAAACAGATGGTGGACATGGATAAGATGTTGAACGTAACGACGGCATAAGCAGAAGTCCAAATTATTTAAAAAAATATAAAAGATACAAGGATATGAAAACTGACCAAGTATTAAAAAAAGTGGGTTCGTTCTTTAAATCGGAAGAAAAAAACAAAATTGGGATAAAAAAGATGAAAAGTTACAGAAGAAGAAAACAACAGTCGTCGTACAACTATAGTCGTTTACCCGCCATGAACGAAGCGGACGAGTATGGAATGTACGGTGAGAATGAAACTTACGAATTTGATGCATACCCATCGGACGATAAACCTTTTTCTTCCACGACATCAGCATCCTTAAATCAAGATTTATCTGCGATGATGGACACGACGCACCGTTCCGTATCGGGCAACCGATTTTATAATTTTGCATACATGTCATTTTGTAAACTGTTCCATTTCGAATATTTTTTGAGCCCATTGTCTAGACTGGCTGTGATGGTGCACCAGACATTAAGTTTAGCCGTTGTTGCCTACATGGTGTATATGATTGTCATTCTTCGGAATTATTTTTACCGCCCTAACAACACCTCGTTTTACCTTATGGATACGGTTGTGTTATTAAGTCTGTTGATACCATTATGCACAAACCTTTTGAAGTTTGTGGCGCTTGCTTCTGATCCATCCAGTACAAGGATCTACTATTTAGAAGCGGCGCACAAAATGTTCGAGCAACCTCTGATGCTTTATACAGTAGCCATCGTGTTCTACTTTCGAAACGTTGATGTTTTTTTATTTTTAAGCATTTTCTTAATGCTCCTCATCATGACCGGCATGAATTTTGTCATATCAAATCATGTCTTTTTTGACCGGATCAACAATAAAGTCCTCCGCTTTCGTAGGACCACTTACGGTGCTCTCTTTGAGTTGCGTGATTACAAGGGCTGGGGATTCAACCAAAACAAATTTTATGCTATTGTGGTTCAGGGTTACAAGGCACGCCTAAAATTGTGGGTCCATATCATATGGGAAATTTCGAATGGCGTGAGATCAAACAAAAGCTCTATTTTGCAAAATGTACATCAGATGGTGACATCACATAGTGCTTCTGGATTGGATCCAGAAATTATGGATATCAAACACAACATGTGCAACTATTGTAAACAAGATTTTGAATTGAGAAGGGACAAAACGGCCACGGTGGGAGTCGACGACAATGGATGTAAATGTAATGATACTTACGACACAACTCAAGATAAATTGGTATCATATGTGCGTCAAGCGTTAAGAAGAACATCGGGCGAAGTGACACAAGACGTATACGATGCCTACGTCGACAAGTTGCCTGTCAATCAACATAATACGATCATGTCTTTGAGCAAACACGATGGATCTCCTTTTAATCTAGCAAAAACATTAGGTTTGAAAGGGGTTGTGGGTGAGAAATTGTCAACGATTGCTAAGGCCGTCACCTATGCAATGAACCAAAAGGCCGTGGAATGTCGGGTGGCCAAGGGGTCCTTGTATTATGGCGAAGGAAAGGTACACAATGCATTACTGAACGAGAGAGAAGTCTTGCCTACCATGGATGAAGGGTTGTCTAGAAATCTTTCAAATGCAGAAAGATTAAATCCAGAGGCGTTTAATGCAAATACTTCGGGTGGCAAGCAAGAAACGAATTTAGATTTTAACGAAGAAGAGCTATTCGACGAAGATGGAGAATTTGATGCAGACGATGAATATGAAGAAGATGAAAGCGAAGGCGAAGACGAAGATGTAGATGAAGAAAGTGATTATGCGGGTAACGACGACGGACTCGACGAGATGACAGTAGATGAATTGAACAAGATATACAAAGCAATGAATGGTGATGAAACGGATGAAACAACGACCCTTCTGAACAAGAATGAAAAAATGAAAAAAAATAAAACGGTCGAAACAAAAAGGAAACCTCTCAACAAGACCGCTCTCATTGCTAAAATAAAAGAGATGAAAACACAACATGGAACAAAGGAGTCGCCCCCCAGAAAATCTTCAAATACATCATTGTTAAAAAGGGCTAGGATGTACGGTACGATCGGACGTAGAACGTCACCCAAAGATTCTAATAAATTTGAAAAGGGCATGCATATTCTAAACAGACAGGTGACGCACACGGCCGGTGCAGATGAAGGGATGAGAGAATGTTGTTGGTGGAAACGAGGCAAATGCAAATGCACCATGTATCCACATTTAGGATACCGAAACAAGATGGACAGGTTGTTATCTCAACAAGGCATTGTCAACGCAGGCTACAAGGTGCTTTTGACGCAGATGATCAGATTGAACTTGAGCATCAAAGAGGTCGTTGACATGTTACCAGCTATGCACCTTCCCGATGACCTTTATTCTGTCAGTCGATGTTACAACTCTTGGAATCTACTCGGAGCCTTTATAAATATGATAATGTACATTTTGATCACTGCTTATTTTATATTGGGACGTGGCGGAGCCCCACCCATCGTTGCATTTGTAGCTTACACCATCTCTATCGTATACGATCTATATTTCTATCAATTTAACGATTCAAGACTTCGGTCGGCCCTGCTGTTGCATGGTTTTGTAGTTAGGGTTTCAAGTTACATTGGTTACTCGTTATTGCTGTATTCAGCGGTTTCAGGTTATCAGGATATCTACGGCATTTAAAAAAGTATTCGTGTCTTCTTGTTAATAAAAAGGATAAGATGGAGCAAGACATCAAATCATTCGCAGATGATGGTAAATATCATGCTTTTAAGTTAAGAAACGAAGAAGGTTACACACATGTCAAACGCATGTTTTCTTCCAAGCAATCACATATTTTTTTTTGCTGTCATCAGAACGGGCAGAATGCTATCGTTAAAACTTTAAAAATCAACCCTAACGAAGCAGTACACAAAGAAGAACACGAAGAAACGTGGCATTTAGACATCACAAATAATTTATCCAAAGATGGTATGATCGAAGGCATTTTGCTTGCTAAATACAACATGACTTCAAAAGACAGTTTTACCAAACGCAATCTGTGTCTTGCTGACAGAATGATCAAACCCGATGTGTCAAAATTGATATCTTTGCACGGTGCACAATCCCGTAGCCGGCTGATGGATGCCCTTCAAAAAGACCTTTTTTTTTACAATGTGTACAGCATGTGCGATGGTGGTTCGCTGTGCAACTACGTGACGTCGATGATAGAGTCTGGTAATGCGTCCTTTGATGCCGATGCTGTCGTGTCACTGGCAATGGACATTACAAATGGAATCCGGACCCTTCACGATCTAAAAATCGTTCACGGCGATGTCCATATCACAAACATCCTGGTCCATGGCACACGCGCTTTGATATCCGATTTCGGTTCCTGTCAATACGGTACGTTTTACAAACCCACCACCCGAAAGGAATGTCTGTCACCTCAAAGCATCATGATGCTACCCGCACATTATTCAACGGATGTGTGGCATATGGGACACGTGTTTTATTATATGATGACAGCCGGCGCCGTCGACGTCAGGTCTGACATTGCCATGTTTACCAATCAATTAGACCTGAACTCCCCCGACGACGCCATGATGATAAAGGAGCACTGCAGTCGTTACACAGAGAAAGGTTTAGAACGTTTTAAGAATAACAGTGTGATCATGGGCAGTCGGGCAGTCGAGGAATTACTAAGTATGGTAAAGTTAGATGCAGAATGTCACGAATTTTCGTCGTGCAACCTTGTTTATTTTAATCAAGATAGGATGAAAAACACGTCCTATCCTCTTTCGATTCAAAGTGACATTGTACGTGCTTACTGCATTATGGCAACGCTTAAACAGTCTGATCTCCATACGGATGTCACAACGAAACAAGTACAGTCAACTATGATGGCATCTATGTTACATCCCCATCTCATGGCTACGCTCAATCATTACATCACAGAAGGACAACGCATAGACGATCGTACAACGGAGAAAATAAAACGTTTTGTTTCATTGATTAAATCGTGTTTTTATTTTGTAGACTTCATACGTCCTACGAGCAACGAGATACATGATATTTTGAAAGAATTATAGTTTGCTAGGTACGAAATAAAGTTAGTCTTTTACGAATCAATTGTTGCATTCTTGTTTAATATGTGTGTGTGTGTGTGTGTGTGTACTAAGACAAGAATACATGATTTAAAAGTGTCGTAGAATAGGTGTCAGTTTTCATGTTGACATATGCCACAAACATAGAAACGAACGTACTGACAAAACATACGAATAAATGGACAATAAACAAACCGACCAGCATGTAATAAGCAACGTCCGTAATGTATTCGGTGGTCGTCTCCACCGATGGCGTGGAATATGGTCTGAATCTTTGGGTGGAATACAAAATAAGCGTGATTCCTAGGACGCTAGTCAGTGTAAGGTTCGATTGAACACATGTTTTGAAAGCTTGGCACACACGCTTCCCTAATAATCCAAAACGCCGATTGCATCCAACTTGGTCTTTTTTATTGATTATTGTTGGATCTTTGTGACATCTAGGCATGTAGCCTAAGGCAAAGAATTGATGTTTGTGTAATATAAGTTGCAACACCTTGATCAACACAGTATAGAGATTGCTTATCGTGACGATTACAGAAACGATTCCCAGGGAAATAATAACAGGGTTGTCTGATGCACTTATGATAAATCCACATACAACGACAGTAGCATAAAACACAAAAGAGAAGATTAATCCAACCACGCTCCAAAAGTCAATTTCTTGATAACGGTCGTGTATCCACAAATAGACTCTGTGTGTTCTATAACGTTCCTCTAGCATGAGCAGTCTCGCTACATGAGCCGGATCGCGAACGCGTGTCGTCACTGTTGTATCCGGACATTTCTGTAGCTGACACGAAATATTTTTATGATTTAAAATAAGTTCGTTTATTTTTAAACGTTTAAGATTTGATGTCTTAAAGTCGTTCATTTCTTTTTATATTTAAAAAATGATTTTACACAGATGCTCAATTTCTGAATTGATAGTTTTTACTTTAATTTTTTAAGTAAATAAATATGAGCACGTTTTACCTCTATTTGAAATTGAAGAACGCATTCCAAGATGTTCTCTATCTCTGGGATGAATACACTGCACATAATCGGACTTTACCTGTGTCACTATCATCTCCGAAATCCCCGCTTTTTACATCCACACCCAAAAGTATAAATGGAAAACGTGGCACTGTAACTTTTGAATCTCATTCCAATATTGCTTCATTGCGTCTGAAGTCTTCTACATCCTGTATTTCGTCCACGTCTACAATACATGCATACGAGACGCATGTATTACCGCATGTATATACAGATAATTATGTTCATTTTCCCGATGGTTTGCACGAAAGTTTTTTACCTGACGGAGATCCGGCATTGAAGACCGAACCGATGCTACCTTATCAAGGTGAAATCAACGGAACGATTAGTAAAACGCTATTTGAACAAAAAATTGACAAGCATTGTTTGACATCGGAGAGACAAGTAGAAGATGTGCAATTTCTTTGTAAATTGCAAGCCCGTTTTTTATGCAATACAAAGTGGTTGGACAAAATTAACAACGTTGTTATTAACAAGATCAATACGTTATTGGACCTTCCTCAGCATGCGATTGCTTATAATAAGAAATATGCAATGAAGCTATTGGGCGTCTATATTGGATCATTTTGTAACGAAATTATGTCCGAGTATGACAATTCCAAAGAGCCTGATCAGGATGATTTGGAACCAAAAGATAAAATTGACCGTAAAGACTTGTTCACTCGATCAAAAGATTTTTTTTACGATTTATGCAACATGTTCTTAAACTCTGTTCTGTTAATGGTAGACTCCGCGTACTTGTTATCGTTTGTTTTTTTCTATATAGAGGACTTAATAGATAAAGACAAAACTATGTCTTTCATTGTTAAACAAGAAATCAGTCCACCTCTCAAAGACAAATGCAATTTTCTTATCAATGCTTGTTATGAGAATGAAAACACCACACCTTTAAAAAACAAACTCGTCATCCTCATGTTCGAACATTGTAAAAACGCGTTAATTTCTGATTCTACATGGAGTAATTTCGCATTTGAAGAGATTGTGTTTTTTAATAAAAAGGAGTTAACGTGGTCATCATCTTCTTCGTCGACCACCGGTCGACGAGACAACAGTATTATAGAACATGATGAAGATAAAGCAGTTAGTGTAAACGAAGAAGAATATGCTAAAGCAAGAACAGGTCCTGGAGAACATGGCGTTCTTACTGATGACGACGACAAAGATTCGGCTGAAGATTCGGATGAAGATTCGGATGAAGATGTGGATGAAGCACTTGAAGAAGATGACGGATGGGATAGACAAGATAAACCAGAACACACAACGGAACAAAATGTCGGAGAAGGTCAAAAAGATCCATATAATAATGCACGCAAAGAGTTATCTATTGATGTTGACAACGACGGTAATTTGAGTATGATAGGGTTTTACATTGATAAGACAACCGAGATCGTTGTACTCAATCCATTCAAAGAAAATAGGGCTTCATTACCTACACTACGCAAATATGCATTACAGTATCCAACCATTGCAGCTTTGTTCAGCATTATCAATAAAGTAAATGCTACCGACAGTGTTTCTAGGATGGAAAAATATAGGTACAAATTTGAAAGTCTTGTTATACCATTTTGTCAATTCATTACAAAAACCAAATTTACAACCGAACATGAATCCGTTATTCGTTATGCAATCGCATTGTGCAACTACATGCATCGGATCTGCCTTACATCCGAGGATGAAGGTTTCGATAAAGAAGAGTTAGACAATCTTACTTATCCTTCAGCGTTGACACTAACTATCGTAGAAGATTCTAAAGATGTATACACACTTTATCCCAATAGAGGAGGTATTCTAGCACTGTCGCCTCCGCACATAGATATCATGATGTACAAAGTCATTCTCCACAATCCACGATTCCGCATACATATGAACGTGTGTTTTGAAGGAGATTTATCTTTTGTTGTAAACTTGTTTACAGAAATCGACACGTATGCGATGGCTAAACAATGCTTTGTTAAGATGGATCCACGTATACCCCAAGGGACTTACATTAAAGTGTGGAAAGTATCTTCTATTCATCATGCTAGGATGAAGGATCGTCTTGTAGACACATACGAGTACGAATATGCTAGACGCATGCTGAACATACTACGCCTAGAAAATGAACTAAATTGTTTATCTTTCATGCTACATCAAACCGACATTACAAGATACCACACATGGAAAGACAGATTAGACGATTATTGCATGTCATTAAATCAGGTAGCACTGTCCCATCTGCTTTTTCTGTCCGAAACAACAAACTTTACAAAACGTCTGGAAGAAGCCGGATTTAGTGGGTTTAAAGATCATATAAACTATGTTGAAATCATTCGATTCGGCCGGACGATTGCATGTGATGTGAATGTAATAGACAAAGCTTATAATCAGCTTTTAATGCAAACATCACAAGAGATGGTAGATTGTATCTTGAACATCGACAATCAATATCACCCACAAAACGAAGATACCCATGTGTCTATTGATAACATTCAATCTATAGTTCGCACTTACCATCAATACAATAGACTTTATAAGAAGAGGCACAATTGGACCGATAAAGCACTTCGGCCGTTCACAATATCGCAGATGATGCTGGGAATGGCGGCATTTGCAAGTATCAAGTACGTGCAGAGTACAATAATAAAAAACCGAACGCTGAACCGAGGGAAGGCACTGAATGTCATCTATAATCTATACCAAATCGCACACAAATTTACAATTGTGATGCCTGGAAGAAGTACAACTCATACCGACCTATCGATTTTTCCGACCGAACTATATCCTGATGGTGTAGGCAGAGTTGTATGTTATGATTTGAAAACCCCTTCCAATTTGTCGCTGGATGCGAAGAGAGTGGAAGAATTCCTAAAAAACCCAGCAGATATCAATCTAAAGATAGAAAATATGTCTTCTAATGCATTATTTCAAAGCGATCAAAATAGACACATGCAGACCGCTTTTGAGTTTGCAGTACAGTTGGCAACCATATCGAAAAAAGCAATCACAAAAAATATAGGCCAGCATTATTTTGCATTGGCAAATGTTTACACAACGTTCAATCGATTCCTTTTAGATAATGATCTAGAACAATTTTTTGTGATGATGTTGACCGTAGCCAAAAACACAAATGCTGACGCCTACTTGAAGGCAGTTCAAAATGTTTTTAATTCTCTGGGTGTGCCTGATAAAGAACACACATTGTTCTTTGTGGATGATCACACCGTCACGCTTAAAGAAGACACCGACATTTACCATCGCGGCAGTCGCAACACAAATCATTTCATCCAACAATGTATTACGAATAACGGTAACAATGTGAGACAAATGGTAAAACACGCAAGAGAAACGACATGTTTCCCAAGCATTAGCAATCGTCATTTTTTTTCACTAGCTGGTTGTCTCAACCATTCTATGTTAAGTTCATTCTCACTTCCATTCGGGTCTGCTGAAATGCAATCAACAAAGGTATTTTTGATTCAGATATCGTCACGGCAACCGCTGAAGTACGGTGAATTTAGAGAAATTTACTCTCCATTTTACCATTACTTTAAAAACATAATCGCATCCCGTCGATTGGAAACATCATACGATGCGATCAACCTAAGCATACACGAAGCAATTGTCGAAGACGACGTGTACCTCCCTCACAGGTTCACGCATGCATTTGACATATTTGACCCGAGCTATGCAAGATGGGTTGTACTTCGCATGACCAAACAACACAACATCACAAACTTGATGTATTTGATCACTGTGTACGCCATAACAGCCATCCAATGGCCTAAGCTAAACTCAGATTTGTCATTTGCTGTCGATCAATACCTGAAGCATTTTTTGGATGTCTACGAAAAGATCATATTGTGCGACGATAACAGAGGCGGATTCTGCTTTTTGTATAACAAGCATTTTAACATCCCAAGTAAGGTGACAGGCAGCGCGAGCAATTTGAGACAAGGCGAGGGGTTATTTAAATTTTATAATGAGACAACATTTTGTCTAGCATAACAATAATGCATTATGAACTGTGCAAATCAAATGTGTACAAACATGTGTTGGTGCATAGCAATGCACGAGCCTACTCTGCACGACTTGTAAGACGATTACTCATCGTCTATTCACACGTGGTCATCTTGTTTTACGCAGTGTGTGTGGTAGTTTCGACCTACATCCACTTTAAAGAATTTGCATTTCCAAGATGGTATATGAGTCATTTCTTGTTGAGTCTTAGGTGGATGCTCGTATGGAGTTATATGATTTCGATCGTTTATTGGATTTCTTTAGCAAAGAGCTGTTACGAATTAGAGAGATTGATTGCCGATGTCAAAAACAAAATTATACTTTGCAGCAACAGAGTCGTAACTACGACTGCCAACAAGCGTACGCTCGATCTTTTTTGCGTTCAGTACGCTTTAGAATTATACCGCCAACAAGAAAGATACCGTTTGAACGGAATTTTGTATAGATACATGTGTTTTGTACTTGTTGTTGTTTACCGTCTCTTCGTGTTTTATGTTTGGATTTATGTGATATGGATGAATCGAAACTGGACGCAGTCATGCGTGGTATTTATATCTCATTCTGTAAAACCAAATCCTTGGTGTGGAGTGGAATGCATATTACACACATGCAGCACGTATCTCTACATCATCGAACTGCTGCTTTTGTTAACCAGGACACTTTGGGGTATTAAATAAAAGTTATAGATTGAAAAAACTCGAACGCGATCCATCCAAAGTCCACGATGGCATTCACAAACGCTATCCACAGAATTCCACCACAACTCGTCAATCAAATTCCACGCGATTACATGTTCAGAGAATACAACAGTCGTATGAACCTTACGCAACGTGGAAATCCGCAGACAATCACGAGTTTTACACCCGAATCTTTGGGATTTTTAAGACAAAATGCGGGATGTGCTGTTGATCTTGCAGCACTCGGACTCATTTCCGAACTTTGCGATCCAGACAAGAGCCCTATCACCGATTCTAATAACGTAGCCATTACCGGATCAGCTATCTTAGACATATGTTTTAGAAAAAACTGTTTAGATTCAAGAGATCCCGAAATAGCTGCACGATTTCCTATCACCACCTTTATTTCAAAGTTCATATACAACGAACACGTCATGGGACAAATACACGCCTATTATCGCGAAGATCCCATCCATGCTATGGAAGAAGGAACCATTTACAGTAGAGGAGGTGAAGTCGGCGGTTACACATACAACAGACAATATGGCCTAAGCAGGTATTTTATATCTTCAAATGCTGAACCGTTGTTGACTCTCCTTGGTGATCCAGTGCATCTGAAAGCAAGATTACAGATCGTCTACGACAGGATGGCAGCTGCAATCGAAGCACAGAACACCAAATTGGCACATTATGCGATGTGCGGTGGTATACCTGTTCATCACGAAGAACATCAAGATCAGGCACGACTGGCAACGGACCCTTATGTCAATCCAAAACAGTACTTGCATCGGGCGTCTGAATCTTTTCTATGGGCTCACGATCGAGGTAGAACAGAGGACGTGATGAAATTTTTCGACACGTGCATCACCAGTACGACACGAAAGGAACAGATACTGCGCAATTCGACAAGCGAAAAAAAATATTACGTCATGTGTCCACCGCGTACCATGCAGCTCTATCACGCCGCAACAGGTAACCATCTAAAACAGTCTCAAGAATCGAATCTGATCACGTTCAGTAATGATTTGTTTTTTAAGAACGGTCAAGATCTTCTGTTGAGAGGCGATTCAGCCATATTGTACAATGACCCCTTTAGAATCAAAGAGAAAACAAAGATCTATTGCATGCAACAATCTGAAGCAGATACCTCTGCCGTGGTTGCTTTGAACAATTCGTATACTACTAAACAGAATATGATAGACCACGAAGACAACCCCGAACTGTTCCGTGCTGTTGTGCCGCTTCACGTGGAATGCGGAGTGCTAAAAGAAGGTTGTGAAAATGCATGCCAAAAGGCACACGACAATGTTAACATGACGAGGACCATCTATTACGATCCTGCTTACGGAAAACAACTGTCTGTCAACGAGTGGGATTGCAACAAACTTTTTTCAGTCTCTCAACAATTTGACATGGTGTCGAACCGTCAAAACATGATGCGTACTCTGGGAGCTAAACAAGGGAATGCATCTATCACGGGTGGTTTTGGCAGCGGGTTTGATTTTACACAGAAAATTAACAGCCTCACGTGGAAGAACAGGGAAAATCACAACCTGTCGGTCTTGTTAAACAATCCCAAGGGGAGACCCTTTATGGTGATGAGAAGATATCGACCAAACGACCTTCATCGTGAACTTCATTACAAATTGAACACGGTGGTGGGTGGAAGCAACAACGCCATGCATCCTCCCGAAATGCTCCATGCCATCACCAAAAGCTACTTTAAAGCATATGGGCAAAGTACATCGACTCTCGCGGAAGAGTTTAGAGAACTGCTCACGGCGCATGCGTCGATCGACATTTCTGCCAAAAAATCGATCATAAAGGTGTGGACACTTATGAAGTTGGTAATTTCCGGTATTGAACGTGAGAATGAAAACGAAAATGTCGGGAATGATGTTATTTTAAAGTATACCGAACAACTCGTAGAAACTATCAATATTCTCGCGTCCAAATATAAGATGGGATGGGCATTGTGTAATCCTATCATGTTTTACATGTTGGTCAACATTGAAATTTTCATCCCCGGATTTTACAACAACAACAAATTCAATGATAAGATCAGAGAACAGTTCATGAGGCTGAACGCCGTTGCCATGCAGCTGAGTAAAATGCGCAAATCAATGCAGGATAGGGATCAGAAAGCCATCAGCGGTTACCTATCAAATTTTGATGGCATTCGCAACAAAGTGGATACGTTCACACAGTATCATCTGTACACGCATGTCCTCGATCAGTTGCGTAAGAACGCATCGTCCGGTGCTGTGCATTTTCCTATGCATTACCAATTGCCTTTTAAACAATGGGACGAATGTAAGCATCATATGTTGCCTGACATTCTATTCTACGAGATGGTCGTTCTCCCAACGTTTGCCAACAGAGTGGAACTTTGTTGCAACAATGCGCTGCTGTCGAAAATGACCGATCGACCTCTGATGACCCCCCGGACAGAACCTATCACCTTGACTTCCAATTCCTGCTCTTACACATCCAAAGAAGAAGATCTTACATGGGACGCTATTCACAACAACAGGAAAAAAATTGATTTCTTTAAATTATCGCACGCCACGCAAATATGCAGATTTATGGGAAGCGGGGGGACGTCTATTTCGAGTCTAAATGAAAATGGGTTTGTCATCTACACACAGAACACCTCGTCTGCTGGTAACAGTCAACTTTTAAATGTTACCGTGAAAGAAAGAAAAAAAACAGGCGATGGGTATGAAGACACGACGACAGTGTACGTCGCAAAGGACGTCACCTCTGTCATTCCTGGTATCCGTACAATACACACTCCAAAAGGTTTTGGTTCTCCTCGTGAATTAACCGATGCCAATAGTGTCAAGACAGATTTCTTAGAACAAACAACTGACGATTCAAACAATGTAATTGCTTATCGTCTAGACTATAATGCATCTTTTCATTTAGGGCCTGCTTACGACGACAAAGTGGAATACATTCGGCAGACCGGTGAAAATAGTGATATTGGAAAGGGATTTAACGTTTACGATAAAATATTTGCTCATTACATGTGCCTTTATTTGAACACATCCCTGACATGGAGCGTGCCAAGGAATTTCAAGTTTTGGTTCGGTTATGACGTGTATCCCATAGCCTTGGGTTCGTTTGAAATGTCATTTGCTTACAACACGCATTCTATCGTTCAGTTTATCGGGGCGTCTTTGCAGAACGTCGAAGATGGTGGCCAGGTCACCACCGTCACAACAAGTATTCCGATGGGAATGATGCCTATCAGCCCAGACCCTGTGGTCTATTCTTCAGTCTCGGCTTGCATAGGACTTGAGTACATAAACGACGACATTTTCACCACACACGACGTCGTAAGCAAGTCACAACGCGCAGGAAAAGCACCCCTTGTCGATTTAAAAAGAATAGGAGATGGTTTCAAAAATTGTTTAAACAGAGCCATCGTGGTTCCGACCTTTGGTTATCGTAAGACAGGGACGCTTGGATGCAGCAGCGAAAATTTTATACACATGCTTGGACGTGCAGGCCCTTACTTCGATCATTGTTGTAAAGCCAACCGACATATGGTTCATGCCAATGTAGCACCAAACACTGAAGCACCGCTTTACAATCATCACGATTTGACACACGAAGACCCCACAAATCCAGGAACTTACTTTACCAATCCGTATGCCTTTTACAGCGGGTGCGCGGGTCTCATGTACGACAACCGAAACGCCGGCGACAAGAACGAAATCATTTCCTGTGGCCAATGGGACTCGCAGAGCAAACCGCGTGGTCTAAAAAATGCTATCGACATTTATAGCAAAGGAAGCGAACAGGTGAACAAAATGCATTCAGATTGGTACAAGGTATATGAAATGGTTGATAGTTTTTATCCCTTTTTCAACGGCACGATGGCTTTGAATTTAAAGCATACCATGGATTGTTCTTCGGCATACGGCTCGGGCCGTGTGTCTGTCATGCCAGGAGTACAGCAATCCGGAGGCGACAATTCTACCAGCAGAGTTTGCGACAGTGACACTGCTAAATTAATTACCCATTTTGATGGTGGCAGCATTCCCAATCAAATCCCTATCACAAGTTCGTATAGTCGTATTGGTGGTCAAAAACTAGTCAGACCACCCGTTGCTGTTTCGTAGACTTCATGACACGACTGACGTACGAAGTAGACCTATAAAAAATAAATCAATTGGGATGGAAAAAAGTATTCAAAATATCATGATTCCCTACGCACAACTTCCCACAGAAGATGATGAAGGCATATCTACCAAAACCTCCTCTTGGATATCCATATCTCCATTCAAGGACTACAAGGATATGAAAGGAGAAGTGACATACGAAGATGTGACAGAGGATAAAGGGGATGGAATGCAAATAAAGAAAGAGATTAAAGAAGAAGGTCAAGGCGCATCTGTTACCTCGACCGCTACACCCTCTTCGTCATCTGGATCTCTATTCACAGACAGCGATGATAGAGAAGGAGAAGTGAAATATGAAAATGCGGTCGAGGATGAAAATTATGAAATACAGGTAGTGAAAAAGGGTAAAGATGAAACAGCAGAGGGAAAGATGGATTTTAATAGAATGACACAACTTCTTTCTTTTTCCAAACGGTTTTTAAATTTTGGATGGACTACGGTGGGTAAAATGAAGCACGTATTACATCACGTGACAAACCAATATACGTTGGATACTATGGCAGACGCAGCAATAGACGATTTCAGAACCCATTACGACCAGGATTATTATGCGTCCCATTACCAACGTTTAAAAAAAGAGTTAGACAAACTGTACAAGAAAGATTCACCTAATATACATTGCAGTACATGTTTTTGTTCAAAGTTTAAATCAGAGAGAGACCGACAACAGCGCAGGCAAAACATCAATATAAAATTCAACACCCTGTCTCTTTTGGAAAGTCATGTCGATTTTTATCTCAAAATTCGGGGTGGCAAAGACATTCAAAACCAAATCGAACGTGTTCAGCAAAACGTCAACGACCATTTCAAACAGATCGACGATCTCAATCACCTCCTTCAACCACTACAAAACAAACCAAAGTCCACGCTGTGTTTACGAGAAATTGACAGATTTAAAGATTTAAAATTTCAAAGAGAAGTCACTTCGAGAAAATTGCATTCTTTATTAAAATTAAAAGAGCAGTTGACTAAAATTTACAATTGGGTGGAAGAATTAAAATCACAGGCAGATATCCGATTAGAATGGGATATCGTAAAAAATGTGTTAGCCGAACAACAACAACAGCATACGGATATCGATCACACTGAGGGAGAATTCGATCGTATTTTGAAATCAGGTGAAGACATTTCAAAGCATATTCATCAATCTAAACTAGATTCTGAAGATTTCTACACCAGACTTTCTCAGCTTCACGATACCATTGCCTTGCCAGAGTTGATCGACGATATCACTGTCAAAGTGTTAGACGTAGGCAAATTCTCCAAGATAGACTCAGATGACGACAAATATTACAATCAACTTACTGAACCACATTCATGAGATCGGATTCTTTCATAATCAGCTTTTTAGTTTGTTGTTGTTGTTGTTGTTTTTCCTGTCCCTCTTGATTCTTGGTACAGACAGATACGCTCACTTTTTGTTTGCAATTGTACATGAAGGGTGTGCATTTGTTTGTACCGTGTAATAATTGTATTAAATAAATTGCGTCATCATGACCACGTTTTGTATCATCTAACAATCGTTGTGTGTGTTTAAGATTGTTCATCATGAACTCGTTTACTACCAACGTTGAAATACTGATTCATAAGTTGTACCGTATATACTTTTTAAAAAAGAACACGTTTCCAACAACGTTTAAGTATGTGGATGACAAACGATGGATCACAGTCAGTTTTGCTCTCCGCACAAACACCACGACAACAGACAATGGGATTGTCAGCACGTACACATCCCCTTTTATAGCACCGTCTCCGTCACCCATACACATCACCACACACATTCTCATACTTAATGAGGCAAATCCAAACATAGACAGAATAAAACACACCAAATACGCACATATTTTTATCATGAATAGCAGTTTATTTGATGTACAAAAAATACACACACATTACGCTCTTGATTACCATGTTTATGTAAACGGCATGTATTTTTTAAAGTACATCAACCGAGACCTAAAACAAACCATACTTTATAACCCCGACTAACCAACGTACCACCTCATTATTAATATAAGATCCTTTTGATTGATGAACCTTTTGAATGACGTCGTCGTAGGTAAATACATTCTGTCTTAGTTTGACAGACAATCTGTCAATTTGCAACAGTGTGTTGACCACGTTCGTTTTCTCAAATAGACTTTCACATCGTTCCGACAAGATGGTCAGATCGTGCTCAGCATAACAAAAATTAGACAACCATCCGCAGCTTAATCCTAAACATGATAAATAACTAAGGAGCGAATCGATCTTTTGTTTGTCCAATTGAACGTAACGGACCATTGTGCACAGTGCGCATACCTGGTACAGCATTCTCAGTGAATCATAATAAACATTACAACACGCAGATACTTGAGATAACATCTTAATGGTCACGTCTAAATAATTCCATACAATATCTTCATTTTCTTCATCGCAAAATAAAAAATCTTCAAATAGTTTATGAGAACATTCTGTAAACATCGATAACGGTGCATCGTACGCACCAGCCTGTGTTCTTGTATAAGTCTCTAAAACATCAGCGTCTAATACGATGCTGGGTTGCAGACTTGATCTATTAATCCAAGTCAGAATGGTGCGTTGACATTTTGATAGTCGAAGCGTGACGGCTGTGCACAATCCAACCACATTTCCGTTCTGTATAGATTCTAATAGTACAAACAGCCACATGCTCGTCATATTATAGTACACGTTGTCAAATACTAACATTTTTACACCGTGTAAACTGTGTACCGAAGAGCTTCGCATTATTTCGTTTTGTTCAACATCGTTCGTCAAGCGTTTAAACGTATCTCCCATCGTGTAAGAAATGAACCTCTCCGAAGTATTTTGATTGTCGTACATTTTACATAAGACGAATATATCACTGAAAACGGCGGGTGTATTTAAACTTATGTCGACCTGTATCTGATTTAAACGGGGTGGAAAACTCGACGGGTCCTGCTGCGGTGGTATAAGAATGTCATAATTCAAAACATGTAATCGTTCACTTTCGTAATGCTGCTGCGAGCATCGACCAATATCAGCAAACACTGTCAGAAAATCCTTCCAACATTGCAGATAAAGAGAGGAATCTCGAACTTCTCTCCGTGCTAATTTCAATTGCTTGTCGTAAAAGGATTGAGAAACAAACTTCATGTTATTTAAATCAAAACACGAATTAACCTCGATTAATGTATCTGGTACAAAAACATATTTACATATTTTACAGAAAGTGCCATTGTAATGTTTTGACGACGAGGTACATATCCATTGAATGAGAATGTCGTTCTTTTGTTTCGCATCAAGATGAAAGCAAGCACCTGGAATCGCAATTCCCTGTTTTCCACCATGCTCGATGCTATAATCATCAGCATCCATCTGAAATCGTGCGGCTGCCAATTCTCTGTGGGATGCTCCTAACGTCGCCGTTGCATCTTCGTTGTAAATGTTTACGTTCCCCATATCATGACCTCCCATTAACATAAGCATGAAACACAGCACGTTAAATTGCACAGGGTCTTTGGACACGTGTACATCGTCCTTCGTACGAGTCGTGTTAAAATGACATGGATAAAATTTCAAAATCACAGGATTGCTCTGTTTAAAATAAATGCGAGCAAAATCATATAAATAATAAAGTTTAGACGGTAAACTATCTGGTGCGTGTTTCTCTTCTTCTTCTATTAACCTGCTATTAATGTGGGTTTCATATCCATACCGCTTTTTCAATTGGTGATAAACGTACCCAATGTTGTGGTCTGATAATTCAGGCGATGTTGTAAGAGTAGGCGTAATTTTGAGCGGTGTTTGCGACTGTTGCTGTCGCGGGTGTTGATTGACAAGGGATCCAGTTGGCACTGAAACATTTTGTGCATTCGTAAACGATGTTGACTCGGTTGACTTCGTTGCAATAGACGCACATTGTGTCGACGATTTGACTATATGTTTGCTGTTGTTGTTGCTGCTGTTGCTGGTGTTGTTGCTGTTGTTGTTGCTGAAGTACTGGCCGTGGTTGCTGTTGACGGGGTTGCTGTGGATGGTAGAAAGATGATTGTTGCTGTGCATACGAGTCGTCAGTGTGATCGAAACGTGATTGGTAACGAGCCTGACCGTGCACATATCTTGCATTGTGGTCTTTTAAAGGTCTAGAATATCCGGAGTGATTTTTATAGTTGCAAGGACTGTGGTGTTCATAGTAGTGACGGTGGTCATCCTCATAATGAGGTTTTTTATGGGGATGATAATGATTGCCTCTAGTCTTATGCCTTGTTTCATGTTCTTTTCTAAGAGATGAGTTTTCCTTTTCGCGTACACTTACAACTTTAGAAGACACTTTTTTTTTCCTTTGGTCCCGCCTTGCCATAGACGATGATGCATTGCTGTATTTTTTACATTGGTCACGTTTTGCCATAGACGATAATGCATTTCTAGTTTTGTTACGTTGGTCACGTCTTGCCGTAGATGACGATGCATTGCTATCTTCATCGTGTGTGCTCGAGTCACTGCATTCACCATCGGACGACGAAACAGTTTCTGCATCTTTGTACATATCACCCACCAGCTTGTTTTTGTCGGGTGATGTCAATAAAACCTTACGTTCGTCTGCAGACACCTTCAATTCGAGTTGTTCCATCATGAATGACGCAACTCTGACACACAATCAGTTTTTAACCCTGCAGTCGATGCACAATGTTCCAACACCGCTTGACAAGTGGGAAAATATTCAAAAAGAGTCAGTAAAGGTGTACCAACCTGGTATCAGCACAGACAAAGAAGCTCTCAGGACATGCTTTTACTGTTCACTTAGTGACGATCCAAACGATCGCCATCAGACATTATCACGAGATGCTTCTCATGCCAAGAATGCATTGGTCGTGTTTGCGAAAAGAAACGCGACCATAGAATCGAAGCGAGCGGGTCGGGTTGGTGACAAAAAACCTAAGTTGTGTCATAACAAACAATCCAAAAGTAAGGCCGCCTTCTTACCTTCCAAAGGCTTCGTAATACCTCAACTAGACGACTGGACATGTAGACTTACCGTCGATCGGCTAGCATCTGTGTACAACCATTGGAACTCTACAAAAGCGGATAGCGTGAGTGAGAGGGTCTTAGACAGTCTACTTGCCAATCCGCCCGTCACTGACAGACTGAGCTATTTCGTGCAATACGAACAATATAGATCACAGCGCGACGAGTGCGCAAAAGATTTTAGCCGGTGCCAAAATCGTCGGTCATGCGCAATCTATGTTGCATTGAGTGAAGAAATGGGACAGACAAAAAAGCATCATCCGTTCGGAGTCGGCGTCACCGCATCGCTCGATAACGGGAACGATTTAGATATCTTTGATCGTTGCCCCAAAACGTTCAATACTGTTTTTATCAAAGATTATTTTCCCGTGTTAAGAAATAACGAGGTATTGTCTACGTTATATACAAAATATGGAGATGGTGTTCTTGAATACATCAACATATACGAGAGAGAGCTATGTTTTACATGCACAATGATGGCTATGGGGCATAGCATGTTGGCTTGTTTTAGAGACACGTGTTACAAACCTTATGCCCAAGATTGCCTTGCCATTACGGTTTCTATTTACAAGGCAATTGTTAATGAGCTGGTGAAAAACCGTGTTTTCTTAAAAGCAACCGACATTGCCTTCAATCTACCCACAAGCAGAAACCCTAACGAGTTGCATGTGCCATTTGATAACACGTCCTATAACGACTACACCATCATCAAAGAAGTTCAATTCTTTGATTTTATAAAATCATTTAAAGATTCAGTTGTTTATTCTAAAGATTCGAAAACGAATCAGATATTTATAGAAAAGGCATACGTCTATCCGTCATCATGAATAGCGTGTGTTTAAACATACTTTGTCCCAAAGGTCTGATGGATTACTACCGTCGTAGGTGCATCGATTTCAAATACATGACAAATATGGCCGAGTTAGAGGGAATGCAACACGAGCTAATTTTGAATAATTTACAATTTCAACAAGATATTCAAAGAAAGGAATTGAAACCGTATATAGAAGGATGGCAGTGCAATGCGCAGGGTATTTTGGTTCGATACGAACGCGAAATTGATGCATTGTATCGTCGATGCCTTCACAAGGAAGGCATTATTACTGGAATGTTAACCAAGAATAGCGTCAGTCAAAGGGTATCTATCGATGATTTTACGATGGCTGTCAGTTCACATCTTGCAGAATTTTCACGTTGTTATGGACAGTGGCTAAATTACGTAGTCCATTATGTAGATGCTTACGTCAAACAAACCAATATTACAAACAATGCAAGCAGACGAAGTGCCCAAACTGTTGATAAAGTCATATCAAATGCAGGATCCATTGTCGAATGTAAGGCTATCAAAGGATTGGGAGATGTGTCGTATAAATCGAACAAAAATGGGTTGAAATTGCAAAATGAAACACATTTATACGAAGAAAATGCCCTTGGTAAATTGCGCCATCTGTCCACCGCATACAAGGAAAGAAAAGATATATCATTACAACTAAAATCAGACTTTGTCCAGCAGCAAGGCAGAGAAAATAAAGAAATTGAAATGAAAGAGGAGTGTAACGAGGAAGAAAATAAATGCCAAAAGAGCAACGGATTTACAACATGTTTAGGCCAATTAGAAGTGTATTTAACCGTGTCGATCGAAAAGATTAAAAATGATGTGATTTTATCGCTGTTATCAGAACCTTGTAAATTTTATTTTATGTTAAACTGTATTCGACAATTGACACAGGTAAACATGTCTGAAATATTGCTACGCACACCATGCGAACCTTTATTTTTAACGATACATAATATAACAAAGCGTTTAGTTCATTTCTTAGATGAAATACAATCGACGACGGTTCAATATCAGCCGCATTCTATTCTTAGTACATTACAACATTACAACGGTTGCTAAGAAGCACACACATCTTTTTTTTCTTCTTCGTGTGTTTGTCTGCATCCTGTGCTTTTTCAAGAACCCACACAAATAAATAAAGAAACAACAAGTGGATACCCCAGTGAATTAATAAAACACAACGAGAAATTGTGTCAGTGCTGTGTGTTTAAAAAAAAGTGTTTTGTCAAAACACAAATGTGCGTGTCTCGGATGGACGGATAAAGCACCGTTTTTTTGTGGTTTAGAGATATAAAAGGTTGACCCTTAGCTCGCGACACCAAACGCTTGTGACAAGCCGACGATGCAACATGCACAACTGTAGTACAATAAATGAGTCTGCCCTTCGAGATTTGATCGACCAAGACCATGGAAAAGGAGAAGGAGAGGACAATGCAGATTGGGGAATAAAGCTTGCGTATAATCTTTTCGCATCTTCATCAAGAAACAACGCTATGTATGAGCATGTGATTGTAAAACATAATGATAAGTATCCGATTGACATGTTGCCAGCCTTAACAAGAGTACATGGAAAGACAACACATGTTGAGATAACGGAGACTAACAACAGTATTGCACTACGTGCATCTGAATTTTATAAAAGTGAAATAGACTCCAGCGGACATGTGTCGTATGTTTGTGCTAAATGCCCAGGCCTTGAGTCAAACAAAAGTAAGTCAGACAAGGCAATGAACAAGCATATCGCCCGTAATCACTCCAAAGATTTGAGACCCGATGATTTTGGATACTATTGTAGCTATTACCACTGCGGATACAACCCTAACAAATTTGCAAGAATTTACTGTTTGAAAGATCTGTACTCAAAGCATATGGAAAACTGGAACATAGACAGACAGAAGAATAGTTGCATCCAACAAAAGAGAAGAGAGTGGCAGGCCGATGCCAAGGCATTTTTTAAGACCATGAACACCTATCTGAACGGCAACATTTTTCATGTGAGGTTATTGAATCTGGAAATGATCAAACTGATGTATGCTAAGTTTGGAATTGTGCCAATGTCCGAATCGTTGTTCAAAGAGGACACGGAAGAGATACTCAATTCTTCCAAAGAGGTTCACGAAGTTTTTTATAAATACATGGACAGGGCATTTTTAAAGAAACAGATTGACCGTCGGCACAAATCTCAAGAGTGCGAAGAAATATTGAATAACATCGATACACGAAAGGGTTATATCATGCATTCAATCAGACAGATGTTATCGTTCGTCATGACTTCTCCTTCTCCGAAAGGCAGTGCTACTACCTTGTGTAAAATAAAAGAATTCTTTGGGGTTTATTAACGCCACACACCAGATCAATGAACAGATATTGTCGGATTATTCTGTGTTTATGTTGAACTGTTCAGAACCGTTTAAATGTATAAAGAATTTTACAACGATCAGTGACATGTTGTGTTTTAAGAAGATAATGCCTCGAATAGAAAAGAATAATAAAATAATTAACGTGTAAAAAACAAACAGTACTTGTACATATTGGTTTTTGTTGTGTATGTATGTTTTGCCTTGAGCTAACTATATAAAATTCATTTACAGTCTACAGTAAGAAAGACCAACAAAAAAAAATGCAAGACGAATGGAATTCTATATTTTGTGCAATATGCAAGAAAGAATATGTCAGTGTTGATGAAGAAATGTTTTCGTGCAAACAGTGTAGACAATGGTATCATCTTTCATGCTCACACGTCACATCACACGACGAAGAAGAAGATATATTTTTAACAAATCATTTATGTCGATCATGCAC
This sequence comes from Strongylocentrotus pallidus, assembly GCA_030265145.1. Taxonomy (NCBI): domain Eukaryota; kingdom Metazoa; phylum Echinodermata; class Echinoidea; order Camarodonta; family Strongylocentrotidae; genus Strongylocentrotus; species Strongylocentrotus pallidus. Next base: position 691,281 of record JARBES010000062.1, read on the forward strand.
TGAACACAATAACAATAAAATAAACACCACATGTTATTCCTTTTTTAATTTTTGGAGACTTCTATTTAATTGCAAACATTTTTCGTATAACAACGACAAGATTGTAATCATTTCAAACGATGTATAGTGATTATCAAGTGATATCGCGATTACCAAGTGATATCGTTGAAGATGCAATGCTTGTCAACTCTGTGCATCCGTTACATTATTCCTTAAACGATTGTAAACATAACTATCCTCGTCGGCGTTGTGTGTATCGTAATTTGTTTTACGTTGATTGCCACTGTTTGCCGATTGCAACATGAATAGTTTTTGATCATCGTACGTGGATGGAATGTCGATGGTAGATAATTTAACGTTTAGATAATTGGCGATAAAATGTCTTCTATCATCCTCACGTACATAATGCAGCCAATTAAATACGTCGGACGTTGTAAGAGTGGGGTTAATTGTTCTATTTCTTTTTAACTCTGCAACGTAAATATTAGGTTGATGCGTCAAGTTTGAAAATGACAGGTTTATATCTAAAGGTGGACCGAATACACTGACGAGGATGTGCTCTATAAGATCAAACGCTCTGTTTTGGACATCTTCCGTTTGTGGCACTGTCGCGGTTTCTGTCGTCCCGTCTTCTGTGCGAAAGGTACCCGTCGATGCGTAGCCACCTTTGATAATTTCCTGTCTGTTAGTAGCAGCCTGACGTCCGGTAATGGCTAACACAATATCAGAATCTAGTGTTTCCATGTACTTTACAACATCCACCCGACTCAATTGGGGTATGGATTCTAAACCAATTTCACACTCGCACGGGTCATCGTCACACGAACAATATTTATTTTGGTGATTTATCACCAGGGCACTTGGGTTTTGGTACACTGCTTGTCTTATCGTACTTTTTGGTAGATGAGAATACTGATTTGTTAACGTTTGAATCCTTAAACTTTCGTGATCATCGTCAAACGAAAGAAAGGGTTCTTTCTCAGCGGTACGCTTTTCTTCATTTTCAGAAGCAGCCGCTTGTGATGTTGACCATAATTCGCCTAGCATAATTTCAGACTTTAGTTTTGAAGATACTGATGAAGATAACGATGTTTTTTGTCGCTTGTGTTGGTTGTCCTCTTTGACATGCGACTTATCTAGTTGTTTTGAAAGTTTTAAATTAAGATCCAGAAGGGCCGCTCTACTCACGTATTGATTATCATCGTCCTTCTGAAACATGGACGTAACCCGATTAAACGAGTCGATAAGATCTAGACCAAAATGGTCCGATGGAAGTTGCCTTTTCAAACACTCTAAGATAAGTTTAGCCGAATCGTTTATGGACCTTTCAAAATTGGTCGTCTTTATAAGTTTGTGCACTATTGATTGACTTCGCTTATTGAGTGATTGTTCAACAGGTACATTAGTATCCGTAGAAGAGGCAGCTGTGGTCAGTTTAGAAGACTGAGATTTTGGTTTGTTAGTGGAGGTCATCGACATGTACCAATCGCTTGATTGTTTGTCGTGGAGTTTGTACTGATGATCAGCACGTTGAAACTGTTTCAACATGCTATCGTGTGCGTTCGAAATGGTTGCATCGAGAAAGCTGCTATCATTAAGCGACATATTGTCGTCACCCTCTTTTACCTTTTTCATTTGTACGTCTATACGTTTCACAATGTTTCTATATGAATCTTCGATCGATTTTTTGAACGTGTTTTCATGATTCAACCTTTCAATTTCCATGTGATTTAATTTTGAATCGAATTCTAATAAGTCTAAATGACCTTGCTTCCTCCGTACAAAATACTCGTCGTCGTCTTTGTCTTTGTTGTTGCCTTTCGTTGCGCCGTCGTGTTTTCTTTTCTTGCAAAAAACAATAGGTTTGCTCTCAAATTTAAAAGAAAGACCAACGTTTTTGACTATTTCCTCAATGTACATGTAACGGTTCAGGACAGAGGACAAGGGAGACTGGATGTCGTAAGGCGGAAGGTTTTGGTCATTCCCTGAATTTTCGTTTCCCAAAACCATGCGCAAACGATTACCATGATGATCGCATGCGTAGTAGACCTTCGTTAATCCATGCCGAACAATAGTGTGTGGAACAACATGAATGGGGACTTTCCACAAAAATTGTGCTGCAAACAAACATCGAATGTGTTGGCACGTCTGAATGTACGAAATCATCTCTTCTCTGTCCTTTTTATTCGTACAAATGTCGAGTAAGTGTTGGAAATGTCCAATGACCTTTTCTGCCAGGTCATTGTATTTTTGATTAAGTAAAATAGATTGTTTGTACTGGATTAAAATCCGATAAATGTCATTTGGAAGGTAGATGCGTTGTCCGTGTTCGTCGTGTACGGTGTTTTGCACAGGGTCTATTTTTAAAACGTCTACGTAGACGAAAGTGAAAAATCCCATTGTAAGAATAGACTTCATACACGCTGTTAGAAAAAATTGATCGTAGTTTTTGCGCACGTTAAAAAGTACGTCGGTAAATTCTGTCAACAGTAAAGAATAACCCTCTTTATACATCCTTATTTTTTCCTCTGCTTTCACCTTGTCTTGTGGATGTGTGGAAAACATGTTTTGAATTTTTCTAAATTGTTGCCTCGTCTGTGTGAACACGGGTTGTACATATTTTCTAAACCAAGAATTAAAGAACTTGTCTAAATGTTTAACATTGTTCGTCAAACATCGAACACTGAACTGCGTGGTTGTGTTCTGTCTGCATATGGAATCTATATATGGCGTGAAAGAATTCGGATACGAATAAAACGACGACACGTACACGTCGCACTCTCTCTCCTCATCATGTTGTTGTTTGTCTATCATGTATTTTTTCCAAAACGTTTGGGGATTCAAAATCCAGAACAGATCTGTTGAAACAAGTTGGTCGTCCTCTTTTATGGCATCGTACACTTCATAAGTGGAACGACATAGAACAAGATGTTGTATAACTCGTTTCGAAATGCACAACATAGACCATGCATCTCTGTTACACTGTAACAAAACCTGTTGTGTATATACATTGATATAATTAATCTCTTTTTCTGAGATTGGTACGTCGTCAAGCAAATGTGTCAGAGGGTTGTGGATGCCGTGTTCAAAAACATATTCTAACAGTTTTTGCACATTGTCTTGCACACTCAAACGATCGTTACCTCTTATAAAAACAACAGCATAGATTTGATTAAGCATCGCAAAAACCCTCATTTGTGAGTGTGTTTTGTTCTTTTTTTTTAATAGAGTATATTCCTATTTCTTGACATATCTTCTTTTCCAACATCTAAACAAGTGTTGTGGTGACATATCTTCCAGGTCGGATCTTTCGGTATCATTATATTTTTCAACGGCATTAGAGATGATCAAACCATTATTATCAAACGGAAGATTTGTTCTGTTAAACATTTCTTTTATGTTTATCGGAAGGTCTGGCATATCTACGATTGTGGTCAAATTAAATGTTTTGTTTATGTTTTGATCGGCAGCCGCGTGCATTTGAAATTCTGTATTTGTTTTTAAACTTTGGGGTTTGCCAATGATAGAAAAAATTAATAATAATTTTTCTAGAATAGAATCATCTAACGTACTTGTTCCTATTATAAAATCAGATAGACCCACATCCCTCAAAAGTAACGTAGAGTTTGCATGATTATAATAGACGTACCACTCTTTTCTTTCGGTGATGGACGTTACTTCAATTTGTTTGATATACTCTTCGCACTCGGTCAGACGCTCGTTTATAGTCGAAATAATTTTGTCCATTGTGTGATGAAATACAACGCATGCACTTTGTTTTATTTCATTAAATATATTTTGTTTTATGAGCCGGGTACCGTAAGATGGACCACACGGTACTTGTTTATGATAATGAAGGAAATGACAGTAGGGACGAACGTTTGTGTTTTACAATAGAACAGACTTTAATATCAGAATGTTTTGAACTATTAGACAGGTACGATGCACGTTCTGTTGAACGATACAAGACAGTAATCTGTGCATTGCAGAATGAGAAGATTAGAATTTTTCAATCCATTCACCATTTTCACACTTCAACGCGTGCAAACAATGCAGGATATATATTAGCACCTTACGGTAAGCCATATCAAGAGGGTCATGATCAGTACACGTTAGAAGAACAGGCACGATGCCTTCTCACGTGTGAACTAAGATTGCGTGCTCAGATGGTTGCCGTCGAAGACGTTCAACGATTTTTAGCCGGAGGACCGTTAAAGGAAAAACAACGTTTTCTGACAAATGCCGATGATGTGGCGGCTTATTTTGAAAGTATTTTTGCTTTTAATTTTACAAAAGCACCCGACACGTTGCCCGTTGAAGAATTTATACTGGACCATCTAATTGCTTTTCATAACATGTATAGTGATGTGGTTTATCAGTTTGTCAGCGACGTAGAGGTAGTTGATTGGTACTGTGAATGTGAGAAAGGGTCTTTACACGATCGAAAACGTCATAACGTAGTTTACCTTATCTTTTTAAAGAAATACGGTCGACGTCTTGATGTGGACCAGGATGGAGACATTCATGGCAGAGCTTGGCAATACTATAGTCGTATCAAATACCACGTTAAACAATTTTGGTTAGATACTATCAAAAATAACACGAAAGGAAAACGGTATCTAAAATACAGTGAATATGCATTACGTGCTAGAAAAAATCTTGTACGTCAATTGAAACACGCCGCAGAATATGATTCTACTTTTAAAAGAATGCCGTCATCCCCGACACGAAATCGTTGTTTTTTTTGCCGGCAAAACAAGTATCAATGCGAAATTAACCCAGCCACGCAGCGCTATGCATCTAGCAAAACTAGTATTGATCGCGGTACGTTTAATTCGTTTCTCTACGATTATCTGTACAAGATGGAATTAGACGAGGACAACGAGTGGACAGAAGAGCTTAATGTGGATATGAAATGGTTGGTCAAGCACGTGCATCACTACATGAATGGAATCTTGACTGATTGTAATCATTATACAAACACGTTACAAGCGTTAAACCGATTGCGCAACATCAACACACTATCCTCTCTCATCAGACAGGTCAATGCGGGTGCCGACACTAGCAACAATTGCGCTTTGCAAAAATTGATAAAGCAATGTAGAGACGCACGACGTGATGTGGAAAAGAAAAGCAACCCTGTACACATTTTAACGGCGCGTGGTACAAGAGAAATGCATTCTTGCTGTTTAGACGGTTGCAAGACAGCAGACGAGCTTGTTTTCTTCAAACAATTGTGTTCTACCCTGACCCCACGTAATCTTTTATGGGAATATGCATCTCCCTTTTTAAAAACAGATGCACAACGGATGCGATCGTTCGAAATCGACACTTGTATCTATCTCTCTGTTATTTACGGTCACCTGAATACGCATTCCATGAACATTTTTTTGGATAGATGTATTGAAAATCAAGACGCGTCTGTTTGGAAACATTTTACACACCAAATACACAAGGACAAATTGATAATTTTACAAAAGATAAAGTACGTATCCGAACAGATGAGTTATGCAGTTTTAAATGCTGTGGATACATTTATAGAAGATCCGCCCGTATCAGGCGAAAGACGAGCGATAAACGATACCGATACCGATAGTGGCAGTGTACGTTCGAGTCAAGGACTTTACAAATACGTGCTTGGACTGCAGATGTCGTTGTATTACTACAATAGTGTTTTAAATCATCATCACGTCGTTACATGCAATGAGTTTATTTTGAATGGTAAACAATCAAAGTTTTTTAAACGGTTATACGACTATGGATTGGATGTGGACCCCCGTGATGATGATGTCATTTTCGAACTTGCTCAAGGCGTACGAGACACAATCCTTTACAAAGCCACCACATGTAGAATAAACGAACAAGAATTACATCACGTGTTAGAACCTTTAAGTCAAATGCACATGACTTCATTTTTAAAACATCCTCTCGTTCGTCATTCGTTTTATTTTATCGAATATTTGGCGGGTTTAGATATCGACGTGTGTACGGCCAATTTGCTTTACACTATACCTGCGTACGCGCTGGTCCGAAAGGACTCTGTTTTCAAAGATGTTTTAAAACTATTGGGTCATCCAGAATGGTGGGGAGAGTCCATTTATCTGTGCATTTATCTTGTATATTATAATAAGATGTTGACGGAAGGGTACTCGTTTCGAGAACTCAAATTAATTCATGCTGGTGACTCCACAAATGCATCGACCGTCGATTTCTTACGTCATGGTACAGACAGCAAGTGCAAAAATGCGTATTTGCATAGATCGGACAATACGGACGATGGAACAGAAATGTCCGATAACAGTAAGAAAGAAGCAAAAAAGCTTTTCTGTGGCAATAAAACCCCGCCTGCTGATTATAAAGACGCCAACTACAATGCTCATGCGATAATCGTTGGGTTTGGAAAGTATTATGTAGTACCTAATATCGTGTGCACCAAGAACACTCAGCAATGTCATCTTTGGTACAACACCGTGATTGAATGTAACACATGCGAAGACATTATTTTAACATGTGCCATTATGGACACCATAACGAGAGATTACAGTCTTGTTCAACAAAAAATGAACTTGAATAACTCGACTTTAAATCGCATAATCACGATGAATAGAGTATTTTCTGAAAATGCTTTTGACTGCGAGGTAGATGGGGTATCGTCATGATCATCCTAATTTTCGCAACAATGTTTGTGGTCGTCTATCTTTGTGTGTAATCACTTAGAACAGTCATGTTTTTGTATGCACTCACAAATAGTGCCCCTCAAATCCCAATCTGTAACATTAAAGAAGTGATTATACATGTCGTGCGTAGGTTTGTTATAATAATCTTGTATTGAATAGCGAAGTCTGTGTAAAATGTCAATAGGATTTCGATAAATTATATCTAAGAGTGAAAAGGGCTCGCTGCAGATATCTGCAACCTTGGATGGATGATTTAGCAACGATAAATAAAAGAAATATAAGCAACAAATAGTGTTTGTAATAACGTGTGTTCTTTTAACAGATGTCTTTAAACACAAAATAGTATTGTATGTATTGTTGTGTGAATAAAATATGCTATTTGGTACGTGATCGATACAAGAGTTGCACGAGGGTGTGAACGCCTCCATACGATCGTGCTCGTGAAATAAAAATGGTGTGAAGCAATGCAAAAGATGCGTTAATTCTTTGAGTTGCCAAATGTTGTCCAAAGGCGATGTAGTTTTCGAAGATAATCGAATAGACCAGGGAGAAACATATTTTTTCATGAAATGATTGTCTTCTTTAAAACATTTAAGATGGTACAATGTAGTCGACACAACAATAACATTCCACATAAGTTCAACCTTTGAGTCTGTTGTTTGTCCGACATTTAGTACGGCTGTATGTCCTTTCTGTGTTGTTGTTGGCATTTTTCTATGTTCTTCTTCTTCTTCTTCCTCCTCTTCCCACGTATACTCTTCTTCTTCTTCTTGCTCTTCATCGTCTTCAATTATCTTAACATTATTGCTGTGCTCGAATAATTTTTCTTCTTCATCATGAATGAAGTCAAGCACGCTGTTGTCTATTGTTGCCATAGTTGCGATGTATTTATTTTGTATACAAAAACATTCCTTTAATAATCCTGCAAAATATCATTTAACGTGGATGTAAGCGGTTGTAGTTTGTATATTATTGCAGCCAAAACCTGATAGAGTTTCTGATTAAGCGGATTTTGTTTGAGCTTATTTTGCTGTTGCAAATAGGTATCTAGTTTGTAAGATTCGATGGGCAGTGCTCTGAGTTGTGGATATTGAGGAACTCTGTCATCGTTCAACAACGACTGTATGACATTACAGTCCGTCATAATTATCTGATCATACATTAGACGAATTTCGGCTAACAGTCGAATGGTACTGTTCATATTTTTTTGAACAGTCAACGTCGTCTGTGCATTGAATTCCCTGTGCAAGCCACGACTGTTATATAGGCTATAAAGTCCCAGCATCTGACCAGCCACGCCCAACAATTGGTTATACATGTTATGATTTGATTTTTGATCGTCTACGGATACTAAATGGACAAGTTGAGGGATAATTATATAATAGGTCTTGTAAAATACGGTACTGACCAACGTGATTATGGTGGCCATGCATTTAAATCTTGAAATAAACATTTTGACATTTACCGGTATATGATTGTTACAATTAAACAATTTGTCTATAAATTTAGTGCGGTATTTCGCCGACTTGCACACCGTCTTTTTATTTTTGCACGTGTACAAACGAGGGGAAACATTTACAGCCGTGCCACTGTTAAATACGATTGTAGGAATTCGTGGAATAGTGTCTCTCTTCGCGTCTGTATTTTGTCCAGCAAAACGGCATCTACATCGAGCATCATCACAGTAATAAAAACAGTACATCATCGCTTCTAACGCGTTTCGCGTTTCTTGATCTACACCCAGCCTTTCAAAAAATCTAGAATGTCCACAATGTTGAATTGTTTCAGAATGCTTCGATATAAGATGTACTTTATCAGACAACACGGGTACATGTATTTCTCTATAAATGCAATCGTACATGTGCAGTGTTATATGTTCATAATGCAATGCATTCATGATACTTTCAACGGGATCCAACAGTAAATCCATCACGTAACTAAGATAAACACTATTTTTGTTTTACTTAAACATGCTAAAAACATAGTGACCGACCAGAGTGACGGTTGATTACGTCGCATATATTTAGAGGTCCAATTGCAAATACACTAGTACATCATGGAAAGTCAAGCTTCAACGGAATACGTGTTGGAGAATTTAGCACAAAATAAAGATGCGTCACTGTTGAGGGTTGGCATGGTTTTTGTATTGCAAGATGTTATTCGAGACATGTTAAGCTCTATCGATACTGATCAGGAAATACAAATGGATAATGTGTCGTTGTGGTTCCAGACATCACAAGACAATATCTTCGATTTGAAACACATACATCGTAAAAAATATAACGAAGCAGGTGATGATTGTTCAAGAAGGTCACTTTTACGACTTGTCAATGTTATATTCAAGCTCTTCGATAAAACGCTTACATTTACTGACGACAGTCTTCGTGTTTTACAGTCGTTGCGCACACTTCTTGACAACGACGCAACCCCCCACCATCGCCTTTGGACCACCAATTGTTTAAATGCTATTCTAAATAGTGTTTTGTACAACCACAAACACGTTTTGATTTTAAACGAGAGTCGTTTGACGACTGTAGAATCTAAATCTATATTGGGACTTCATGAATCCGCTACTATGAACACAATATATCAAACGGTTAAAATATACAAAATTAACAATGATATATTATTTTGTCGAACAAAGAACAACAAATGAGTGTATTGAAGAAAAGAAAAAAAATCACTTTTAAGTCGATTTCAAAAGAAGCCAATGTATTATGTCTATCGTTGTTCAGTATACAGATGTTCATCTTGCGTTTAAATTTTATTGTGACCATAATAATAGAAAGTATGTTTCTGCACTGAAACCATTTTCTATTTTATTGGAATCGTGTACAAGGCCATATCTTTTAACAGATCATCCGTGTAAACTCATCGTACCGAAGTGTTTCGAAGCTGTATATGACGCTGACATTGTATTGCCTATTACCGCAAAGCGGCGATGGGTCCATTTCAATTCTATCAACATATGCCTTGACGATCCTGGTGATCGCGGTTTTTTATACACAGATTATCACATTTTGGTCGATCAAACCAATCATCAACGCGACAAAAGGTATTACAGGTTGATAACTTTAAACAAGACACCAACATTTACCACCGCACCCCATCCCATCGGGATACCAGACGAAATACATACGGATACCATTACGTACGATGAACTGGTAACATGCCAAGAAAAAATGGACGTTTTTGTTGAAAAACTGACTACGTTGTCTGATGATCATCGAGACATATTGGAACTGGTACGATTAGCAAAGGGATCTGCAGTACAAAATGATAAAATTGCAAGTATTATTTACGTTTCATTACAAACATTATCATCCGAAGGTTTTTCGGATAAAGTAGATATCGAATATGAAAGTTCTGCTGAACAAGGCATTGAAGAAGAATCTGATGTTAATACCGATAAACACACAGCTGATGAAGATGGAAGTACGTTCATGTTGCAAAGAAAGGTAACACCATTAGGAGAGCAGCTTTTTGCATTAACACAGCAAAGGCGATATGCTAACAAGCAGAGACCGATGCAGGTTCCAACAGACGTTTCAGAGGAGAATTCACATCTGGACGCTCGTCCTTCTCCTCTAAGACATACATTAAAGGTCAATATGCCCCTTTTGAGGGAACTTCAAGAGAAGGCTGAAAAGGCCGCAGCAACAGGCAGACGCCGAAGAATTAATCTAGGCAAACCGTTAGATATTGTTAGCCCCCCTCGCATGAAAGCTATTCAAGTATTTGGTAAAAATTTCCTCGAAAGTGAACTGATATTCTACACGACGGGCAAACTTATAAGTGACGACGAGGCTAAAGTATTTATAGACAATGCTGTAGTACAGCTTTTTCAATTTACCATGTGGTATCAAGCTTTTTTACAAGAAGGTCAACACAACAAGATTCAATCTACGAATTTGCTAGAGGAAGGCACTTTTATCTCTGCCTTTAAGACGATGCAGTTACTTTTCGATTATTTTAACAATTGCAGCATCCCTCCCGCTAAATTAGATATTGTTATCAAATTAATATTTGAATTTTACACTAGGATATGGTATTTGTTTTGTAAGCGACTTGAATACATAGGAGCTGTAACCAAGACTATGGAAATGGTCCTATCTAGTATAGAAACACCAGACAATTTTGTTAAGATATGGACAGAATACAAATCTCAAGAATATGCCATGATCAAACACATTGTAGGTCCTTTTTTTGATGATCATAGATACAAGGAGTTCTCAAATGTGGCACGTTATATAGTAGACGCCAAAAGTATCCTTGGAATCAAAGATCAGTATGTAGTTTTACCAACAAACGTGGCGTATGTGAATCATATGGTCAGACGGTTATATAAACATCCCACAGAAGAAACACTCAGGACTTACACTTTTGTAATTGACAAGTACGAAGATGAAGCTATTGAGAACTTTGTACCAGGAAAATGTATAGAAGTTCCTAAGGATGGTAACTGTTTTTTCCACTGTTTGGCTGCCTTTATGACCAAGGATATGAATAGGAAAAAAAAATATGTACACAATTTGAAAGAAAGGATGCAGACATGGTTAATTGAAAATGCTTCTTCATCGCAAACATTGTTTGGCGCTGCAGAGGTGTACAATGAACAGTTAGATATCTTGAATCCCCAAAAAAGTATCTACGCTAACCATTATACAATATGTTTGACAGCCACCTTTTTAGATATCAATATTTACATTCATTCTACTTCTAGCCTAGGTAGATGGAACTTTATTAAACCTTTAATTTTTGCAGATGATGGTACTCTGTCCTTTCAATTTACACAAACAGATACCGAACATATGCCAACTGTTTATATCGATCATGTTAATGCATTCAATATCAAAGGTGGAGACAAGAATCATTTTACCTTAATTAAAACTTTAGCAAGGATAACAAATAAAAAAGACGAATTGGATATTTCCAATTATAGTACCCGTTTCGATGAAGGTGGATTCGAAGCAGATTTTTTGTGGATTGGAGCCAAAAGTTTAAATGCTGACAGATACACTTATTTGGTTGATAATTTTGTTGACGATTTTAATGATTTCCATGCAGCACAGAAGGATGAAGATGAACACAATTTCAAGAAGGTACTTGAATTTACCAAATTACATGAATTGATGGATCTTGTTGATCCTGGAAAAAATGACAACTTTGACCTATATCTTCCATGGATTGGTACTTTAGATGAAAACAATATATATAGAACTGATTCAACAACATTATTTGTTATCGCTAACGCAAGAACCTTATATTATGCGATGGCCAATGAGTCTGGTGTGGAATTACAAGCGCTTCATAAAAGAAGGGACAAAACGATTGATGTCTACACCAAAAACCACGTCCAGAACCAAAATGAAATAAAATTAAGAAAATCAGCAGCAGCAGCGGCAATAAACATATCGGTAATATCACGTCCATCAGCACCAACACCATCACCATCATCACCTCTTTCATCGACAAAAACAGCAACAGCACCAGCATCTTTGGTACCTGACGGTAATGACTTAATATTAGGGCATGGTATTAAATTGGTAGGATGTGGGGATCAAAACGACTCCAACACAGACACTCTAAATTCTGAAGATAACAGTCTTTTAGATGTATTTGATCAAAGTCTGCTAAAAAATGCCGTCATATCTGCAAGTGAAAGTGATACAAGTAGTCTTTTATTACATACAAAAACTACAACCACAGAGGATCGAACTGGCGTAAACAAACATAACGGTAAAAAAGGTATTGTAACAAACGTGAATGACGTCAACATACTGCATGTAGATTCAGAGAACGTTCAATCACTATTAGACATAAATATAGATACTATTTCGAATAAAGACAAACATGTATCGTCTACATCAGATGATGATTTTGTTAATTCATTATTAACACCAACAGTGTTACACCCTCGGCAATACAATTCGCAAGACGCACAGGCCTTAACAACACAGAGAGCAATGCTATCTAATGATTTAAGCACCATTGATGCATCACATATATTCTACGATCGGCAGACGGATGACGGAAGTGATTTAACAAATCTAGATATCGAGCAGACTCCACTCGATATACTTGGTCAAGCAGTAGAGAGATCTCACATAGGACATCGTAGTAATACTTCCTCCGATACCAATACTACTACTCATACTAGCACTACTGCTCCTACTACTACTGACACTAGTTCCACTGCTCCTACTACTACTTCTACTTCTACTTTTACTACTACTACTACTGAAAATGATCATGATGAAACCAAATTTTGTCATGATAAATATGTTGAACTTTTTCTTACGAAATGTGAAAGAGTGAGTGAACAAACGAAGAAGCAAAAATTTCCCGCAATATTGAAATCATTTTCAAACCACTCACTTGGCGCACTGTTTGGAACTAAAGCGTCAATCACTGAACTGGCAGAAAAGACGGTTCGACATAACAAAACAATATTAGTGGACGCGATTACAAGAACAAATAAGAAATGTATTCAAATTATGTTGTACAGTTACATGAAAGAATACAAAACACATAGACTTGATACCATGTTGCCATATGAAACAACAGAAATAACAAAACAACAATGGTTTCTCAAATTCACAAAAGACTTTCATATAAAAATAAATTTAAAAGCTAAAGCAGATACATCTCAAATTATCAAGGATCAATTTAAAGAGTCTATCTATGTTGACTACGACGGCAAAGAATATACGTGTATCATTTGTCCGATCAAAAATCATTTTACTAAACAGAATGACCTCATGAGCCATTTTGTAAAATGTCATTTAAATTTATTTCAACCAGCTGATTTGATATATATGTGTATCAACCGAAATCATGTACGAAAGGCTGGCATTACAGTTTTTATACCACCTGTCATGGTTTACAGTTATTCAAAATGTCTAAAGGCATAATAAAATAGATTACAATTACAACCAAATGTGTGTCCTATTTATAATTATTCATTGCAAACTTTAAACGTTACATCGCGATACATTTGATGGAGCAAATTCAAGATCTTGTAAATATACGTGACTATATTTCTACTCACAATGGTCTCGACCTGTTAAGACGCGATGGACGTCTCGATGTTTTATTTCTTGAGAAGTTGGGCGGACATAAAAGCATCAACTATAACGTTGCACAAAACTGCGTTGAGATACATATATGCTACAGGGCTACCGTGGTTACACTGGCCGAGCAGATATCGATGTTTTTTTTCCTAAGATCTCTCTCTCTCTTTGAAAACACGTTATTTGTATCTTTACATCAAGATCTTATCAATCTTATAGAAGTAATACAAGCATTACAGCAAAAACGGTTTGAAATTGTCGTTAACAAGTACATGGTTATGATAGACGCGCTGCTAAAATATTGTATTGAATTAGCGTTGATATATCAATTAGAACGCATGACAAGTTCAAATATTTCCTATAAAAAACACATACGACCGTACCTGGATATGTTTGATACCCTGTCCACGATGGTACATGAACTGTGTATCAATTTAAATTTCATCAACGTAAATGATATAAGTTTTATCAACATGGATTCAACACTTTTTGGTACTGCTAAAAAAATCAAAAGGAAAACAGACTTACACGAACTTCCACATCCTGATTCAAATCTAAACGAAATTATCCAAATGTTGACTAATTTGAGCATGCAACTGGACACGAGAAACACGCCGTTTTGTACTTTACCACAACATACATTGACTGCTGATTACCCAATTACTGCAGAATACGGAAGTTGTAACACAACCGCACCTATTATTAATGAAACCTCTAAATACTATACAGAGGCCATACCCCTCTATAACGATCCGTTAGAATTAAAAGGCTGTTATGCCAATGCTGACAAAGGTACCCCATTAAAGATCATGTCTCCCAAAAGTTACGCAACGTATTGCGATAAAATGCTAACTGAAATGGGAATAGATTCACGAATGAAACACAACGACAATAATTGTCTCTTTCTTCTATATTTCCAAGATATAATGCTGTTCTTGGATAAGTATATGGAAAAGAGGGGATGTTTGTTTTATCATGACATACCTTATATAATTCCGTACGACATGCTTGTTCATCTGATTTCTGTCGACACTAAAAACGAAATAGATCTTATATTGATTATTACAAATTTATTCATGCACAGATGGAAAGACCGTTTAACATTTGCGAACATGACACCTGAAAAAGTAGAAGATGCGGTAATAAAATATGAAAACAATAAGACGTTATCTGATTTATACAAAGAGCTATGCAACTTAAAAGAAAAGTGTCACACATACCTAACTACCCATCGAAATGAGCACTATAAAAACCATAAAGAATTAGATTCCCAGTACGCATCATTTCATAAATTGCAAGAAGAAACGTTTAATTTGACAGAAATGTCCAGCAATAAAATCAAAGTATGTTTACAATCTAAAAAAAACGAACTTGGCGACGACAATTACGTCATGGGCATTGTTTACGATCACCTTTACACACGTGGATATACGATTTGTGTTCCGAGCATTGAAGACATCGAATATTATGCATGCAACCTTGTTTTGAAACAGGTTGAGCGTTCTAGCAAGTTATATTCGGATGTACTGTTACATGCAAAAATGCTAGAATTTCAACGACCTGAATGCACATATGTTTTGGATGTTTTAATCAGCAACACTATTAACGACAATGCTGAAAAATATATAGCAGATAAAGACTTAGGTTTTAACTCTCAGTACAGTTTAATTATAAAAGAGACAGTGAAACGGTTAATTAATATATTCCAAAGTGAGCAAGACGTCGCAGAATGTAAATTTTGGTGTAGAACACTTGTAAATACCACCTCTGACCAACGTATACATGATGTTCAAGCAATGTCTTTCGATGAAAATATCGATGGTGTTTATCAACATATTGTGATGTCAACAAGAGCCAAAGATATGTTAGAGGATGCCATGTTTCCGAAAGAAGTAAATGCTAATGTTTACACATGGGACAGTAGCAGAAGTGACTTACAACTTATCAGTGCAATCTTAAACTCGAGACAAGATATAGATTATGTGGTGTATTTACATCCTGCTTTATTTCAACCAAGTTTAAAATTTTTACGTACTCCATTGACAAAACATCATGTCGTACATGGGATCGCTGTAGATAATGGTAAAAAATTGCTCAGTAAAATGAAAGAACAATTAGAGGTTATGCCACAACCCAAGAGGTTACAAGATTTTTTGGAGTCCTTGCAATGTAACGATTTTCCACTAGACTACATCACGTTGTTATTTTTGAATTACTGTTTACAAGGTTTTATTACAGTAGACTTTCTATGCCCAAGCGAACTTGCCTTGGTAGATTACAAGCAATACGATGACGATGAAAGCACAAATGTGTTTTTCAATGTTTATAAAGCTAAAGTCAAATTCAATCAAATGATTTTCAACGATAAACTTTATACAAGGATGCAGATTTTTTGTCCACAATACGACGGTCAACATATTTGTCTGGACTGGATCAAATCCACAACGTACATTTATCATAAATTTCACCGGGTACAAAAGGTGAAAAAATTATCGCTACAAAGTGAAAATATGTTGAATAAGCACCTCTACAGTATATATTTACAACACATTCATCGCGACGATTGTTCGTCTATGTTTCAAGACATGTCTCGGCATTGTGTACAGCACATGTATCACTTGACAGATATGATGAATCTTGATAATCAAGACGAAGAATCTCCAATAAATACTATTTCGAAAAAAACAGGCGTTCAACAAAACTACAGAAAAGAGCTCATGCCGTTTTTGGAGGAATATAAAGACTTTTATCTAAATATTGAAAGAAACTTTACTCTGCTATTCCTAAAATTGATAAAAACATATACGGCTAAGTACGAAAACGATGATGGCTCAGAAAAGTTCAACAACGGTACAATTTTACTCGAAATCATGTACACTTTACATCACTTTCTAAATAGGCTGGCCCAAAAAGAAGATTTAATGTGTGCCAAAGTCAAAAGCATGTATGAAGGTGTGTTCGATTATAAACGTGCTATGTCAAATTACAAACGCAATGCGATTGACGACAGTCGGCTAAGAGATGATTTATACAAATACAAAACAATGATGATTCAGTGGCAGCTGCTCCTTTGCTGTTGCGGTGTACCAACTCATACTCTTTTTAGTGCACCTATCGAACAATTTCAGCCTCAGGACGAACTTGGCCTAAGGGATGATATTCAACATATTCAAAGCATGTGGCAAGAAAATGCAAAACATATCCGACCTCAAAAAAGCCTTTTTGACTACGATCGCCTTCAACTCGTCAAGTTAGATTGTGGTCTGGACACGTGTCAACATGGTGATACGTTTGAATATTCTGACACACATGTGCCGTCTTCTAATCGGCTGGATGTTTTACAACCGCACCAGTTTATTACCACAAAAACCAATTCAACCATAGTCAGACCCGTTCGATTATTCAACAATTTTGTAAAAGCTTTGAACACAGAGCCTCTTTATAGCCCTACAGATATGTATGTGGTAAGATTTTGGAAAAAAAAAAACAAGTTTGAAATTATATACAAGATGGCATTTTACCGAGTTTTAAAACAATTGCCTCGGTGCGATCTTCTCACCATGCACATCATTTACAAAAACGTATCTCGCATAATACAAACGTGTTTGTCCAGCATAAATTTTGAAGAAGATCTTTCGAAGGGTTTAATATCATTAGTTCAATTCTGTCATCAGCAGACTCTTTGCATACCGGTGTGTTTTGACGGTGATCCTCAATTCATCCCAACGTTTTACCACTGCGGCAGAGGTTTGTCAATGCTGAAAAGCATGTCTGATTTTGTTGATCGCATTAGCAATTATTATAACAATACAAAATCGTGGCCAGTCTTGAATAATAACAAGTTAGACGGAGGCCAATTTAATATCCGAAAAGCAAAACTGGATCTTTCAAATTTACTCAACAACGAATTATCGAGCGTTTTAGGATCACTTTGCAAACGTGATTTTGGAATTGATCAAAAGGCAGTGACAATAGGAGCACCTCTTTCTGTGCTAGAACCTTACGAACAAATACTAGAAAGGCATCGCGATGGTGGTAAGACATTAATGTGGAAGCATGCCGAACACATCCTTAAAGTTCATCCAACCCACACATTTCAGAATCACATTCGCAGTATACTGCCAACGGCAACGGAAATGGGACATTACGGATTAAACGGTGAACATGTTAGGGCTCGTGAGTACAAAAGACATCAGGCAACGTCAAAAGAGATTTTGAATAATTTAGCAGATTATCCGTTTTACCAAACAGATATGCGCGGACATGCGATGTCTGCATCGCGTCTTGTAGATGAACTGAGCGTTGTCCATCGCATCAATAATTTTTCGTCATGTGCCATCTGCAAAAAACCAATGGAGCGAGGAAAACGTTTCGTTGGTATTCACAAACCACTCAAGGCTGACATTCATTGTATAAACGGCATACACTGCGTTCATGTGGATTGTATTGCATCACGTTGTATCCAAGCATTCGTTGAAAATCAAGAACAGATATCTTTATGTTGCATTGATTCGCCATCGATTGCTTGCTCAGAGATTATAGACTATAGACTTTTCGACATACACGAGTATTCACAACAACAGTTTGAAGAAATAGAAACGCATGTTCTGCATGAAAAATTAGAATCAGAAATAGTAGGTTTTATTACCGACGACATTTTGAAATGTTTGTACAGGCTAAACCAGACGACAACACTTGTCGACAAATTTAACGACATTAGTTTCATGGGCATATTAGAAAAAGTATCTGAGAAATGTAACCTCTGCTTTAACCTTCATACCTACGTTAGGAAATATACTATTGATAAAAGAGCTATTATTGACGCATCAACCGACAAATGCATCATGCTCTTTATGCACGGGGGGAAATTATTTACTACACCACCGTCTACAACAAATAATAAAACGGCATTCCCACACACGGGTATAAGTGATATTTTAAAAGGGATCAACGATTCGTATGATGCGTTGTGGCGTTTGCAACAGTTGGGGTACGGCAGCTTGAACGATTGGATATCTCCAAACACACCTCGCCATATTTCCTGTCAGACCATGAACAGCGTTCGTTGTGACCCGTTTATTGAACACGACATCATCAAACATTATGAAGGGAATAACGATTACAACTGTTGGTATTCAAAACTATTCAGAAAAAAACAGCACGAAAAATGCGATAAAGTCACGGTAAAAGAACATATATCCGAATTGTCCAAATGCATACCTGTTATTTAAGAAACGTAATTGTATATATTTCTCACTTTGTCCCTTATCTGTTGGGCCGTTTTATTTTCAAACGATCCTGAATGTTTCGTTTGAAACAGACGCACATTTTGCATTTTTGGTAATTGTTTTTGTTGAATAAACGGTTGAAACCAAGATTTTATTAGTTCGACTTGGTCTGTTGTAAACCCTCTCTTAGGTAGTAGTGTTGATGGTGATGATGATGATTCTGCAGTCAGATCACTCACGCTTGCTTCTCGTCGTGGTCGTGGTGATGATGATGATGATGATTCTGCAGTCAGATCACTCACGCTTGCTACTCGTCGTGGTCGTGGTGATGGTCGTCTTGATGATGATGATGATGATGATGCTGCAGTCAGATCACGTACGCTTTCTTCTCGTGGTGGTGGTGTTGTTGTTGATGATGATGATGATGATGGTCCTGCTGTCAGATCACATACGCTGGCTACCATTCTTGCCTTCTGAATGTTCTTGACTCGGGTAGAGTGATAGTATTTTCTTGCTGTCTTTTCGTTGTGCTGCATAGCTGATGCTGTTTCAGCAGCCCGATCTGGAAATTTCTCGTGCAAGAGCGAACTGATACATCTTCTGATCAATGACAGTGTGACTTTTTTGTCGTCACCCAAAATGGCCTTGCCCATTTTCGTTACACATTTGCTCAAGTATGAGTTATTTAGGCTAGGGCTTCTCTTGTTAAAGAACACATTGTCTTCCAAAACTCGCTCATTGGCCTTGTATCCCCTGCACCTTGGTAGTATACGATCAACATACCATCTCAACCTGTTGTACGTAATCGGGAGCATGGCAACTCGCGCAGAACCGTGCGTTGGAAAGGTTTTGTGTTCGGCTACAGAAATTGTTTTCATGCCTGTCTTCTCGTCAACCACAGGCTTAGCAACATTTTTCACTTTCATTTTCATAATTTCCGACGCTCTCATAGCATTTCGATGTGCTAGTTGCAAAATGAAATAGTCTCGGAAATTTCGCTCATCACTTTCCTCCAAATCAAGCGAGTCGTCTTCTTCGAATCTGTGCAATTTATCTACATAAAACTGCTCTAGACCGACGGTGATATCTTGAATATCCGACCTACTCATTGCTTCGTGCGAATGTTCTTCCTCGTGCTCAATGGCTTGCAGAGTTTGGTCCTTCTTACACGATGCTGCCAAACGTCTCCATTCTTCTGCCTTTTGATTGAAGGTGATTTTGTCAGCGCAACCTTGTTTTGTAGAAGCAATATACTTCATGAACGTTGACACACTGTGGCAGTAACTCGCCAGCGTACCTGCTTTTTTGAGAGACAATTCATGCGGTATCCATTGATTCGCGGCTTTCGATACGTTTAACAGTCCTTGGACCGAACCACAACACAGGTGACTTCTCAAAACAGTTTTACACTGGTTTACATGCTGCATTGCGTTTTTGGGGTTCATGTTTCCGTGTAATCGCGATGTGAGGTGCTTCATGAACTGGTTCGTCATATTAGATGCTTCCTTGTCTAGTTCATATTGTAAGCCTTTCATCTTATGCTCTCCTTCTTCTTCCTCTTCCTCTTCTTCCTCCTCTTCCCATCCTTCCTCTTCTTTCTCGAATAACCATTGTGGTATTTCTTCTCTGTATTTGTGGAGCTTGATTATCCGTTTAGAATCTGCAAAACAAACGCATATCAAATTTCAAAATGCATTTCGGAGGCTTTTGGTAGTTGATACATCACATGACACATGTTAAACCATTTTTTGAATTTTTAAAGTGTCGCTGTTCATACAAAATTAGCATGTCGAAATAGCACAAAAGCATGTTCTTCATATAAACCCATGACAAAAGAGCATAACATCACACAGCACCGTGCACTGAACAGGATGCACTTGAGTGTGCAAAGAGACAGTAGTTTCCAATCAGAATGGACATACTGCATGATTGACAAAAGGCCCAACAAAATAGCACAATGCTAATTGAGGTTAGTGCCAAATATAGAACCACATAAAGCGGTGATTTTTCGTTGTTTAAATCGACAACGTTCATTGAATATGAATGAATAATAGAGGTTTTGATTGATTTTGTCAATTTCATATACAAATTGCCAAATCTGTTTAAAAATCGTTCAAAATTGACACAGTCTAAGGCAAACACCTACATCTATGCTTTTTGAAGACTTTAATTCAACATGTACACAATATTAAATATCAGAACGCATTCATTTAAAGGGATAGTTGAGTTCTGTTTTCAGACCGCAAATGCCTTCAAAGTGGTTATTGCTCTTATTCTTATCTATGCCATTTATAGTGCCCTTTTAGAACCTAAAATTGCTATGAAGGTAATGTTAGACCCCAAAATGTGTAAAATTTAGCCAATACGATCATACCCAAATCAGCTCCATTTTCGAAAAAACACGATGACCGTTAATTAATTATTTAAATAGAAATGACAATACATGAGCCGGCTAGTGGTGGGTAATATAAGTAACACGAAAATGCCAACAAAAAGACAGCATATGCATTTGCTGAAATACGACGTAAAGGCGTTATTTCATTTTTTCAACGGTTTTTCAAATTTTTCAAAATATCTAATTTTTGTGGTGGTACACAAGTATTATAAATCGTTATATTCAGCCGTCTCTGAACCGATTTTGATCAAAGATGATTTTGTCATTTAAATATTATGTTCTTTCAAATTTGACACTCAGTTTTACATTATCTCAAATAAAATTATTTTGTGTAGCGCCCTCTGCAACAGAACTCAACTATCCCTTTAACAGTGCCTTGCATTAACTACTTTCTGTCAAAGTTTGTCCATTCATTGTTAAAGCAGTAACACCACGACAAAACAGCAAAACATACATTTTTTTGCGTTAAATGCGAGATGTTTGAAAAAAATAATTGAATCTTGTAAGACATGCCAAATGTCTATTCAGACAAGTTCAAATCATAATATATGCAGTCACAAAGTCTCTAAATGCTTTTTTTTTAAAGGCGTTTTGCCTTATATCTCATAAACTTCAAAATGTATGTCATGCTGTTTTGTCATGGGGGGGCAGTTTACATGATATACAAACGACACACAAGCATACTGTTCAACTTTACAGGCACTGATTCGTCTTTTCATTCTATGCACCGTTTGTAAATGACTTGGAATATTCTTAGTATAAATTTCACATCGGGATTACATGCATCAGACAGCATTTATCTTGGGTTGCTTTTCTCTGATTTCATTCTACACTTGCATAATAACAATGAAAACGCTCACAAACTATTGATCGTCTCTCTTCAAAACTCAATCTTCTCTTAAAGCATCCATCTACACATACCGACAGGAAAGCATACTCTTTAGTTAAACAAGTACCGACCTGTTTTCCTTTTCTTATGCACAGTTTGTAGATGCCTTGACATATTGATAACAAATATTCCGCATCGTGGATGCATGCATCTGACTGAATTCTTTGGGAGTGGTTTCAGGCGTCGTTTCAACGGTTGATAATCCTTTATTTCTTTTCTAGAAACATCTCGAACAATACCAAGATCAAGGAGATGCGCATACTGGAGATGCCTAGTCAAATTAACAACTTCTCTCTCACAGCGAGGACATTTGCGTACCCTTCTTTTCCCCATTGTTCGTGTATGAACCGCTGTACCTTTATCAGTGGACTGCTACGTATGCGGCCATTTGTTTGAAAGCAATGCGCATGTGCATCGACAGCTCATGGTGTATATGAGGTCATGTTTGTAAGCAGTGCGCATGCGCAACGACAACGCATGCTGTAGATGCGTTCTTTTTTTTGTAAGCAGTGCGCATGCGCAACGACAACGCATGCTGTAGATGCGTTCCTTTGTTTAGAAGCAGTGCGCATGCGCGCCGACAACGCATGCTGTAGATGCGTTCTTTCTTTGGAAGCAGTGCGCATGCGCGTAGACAACGCATGCTGACTATACACACGTGATCAATACGTCGCAGTCGACTAGTGAACGTGCAAATCGAAAAGACCCTACTGATAGAGTTTTGTGACCGCTTCGTACCTATATAATAATATTGATTATTAATAACGAACTCATTATTCGGTTCATCTCTCCTTAAAATACAATGGGACGTCGATCTGCTTGGTGGAAAAAGGCGCACGCTGATGGTGCTGGCATAAAAATACTCGATTGCCCAGATGAGTTTTCGGATGGTGGTGATGCTGTTTTGATTATAGATTCACAAGGGGATCTATTTAGTAAACCTAACTCAAACAACAGTAAATTGCATCTTGATTTTCCTGAACTGCTTATAGGCAGCAAAGACCATCATTATAACTATGAAACAATGCTTGAATTAATCAAAGAAAACAAGAAAGACATGAAGACTAAATTCGTAAAGTTTGTCATAGGGCAAATGGTCAAACGTGTTTTGTTTCGATATCTATACATTTTCAACACAAAAAGACAGTGTTTGAATCGAAATCCAGTCGTGGTTTTGATATTCGATTATAAATGTAAGACTTTGATTCCTAAGTTGCATACTCAGACGAAACGAAGACAGACAACCGGAAAATTTTATGACATACAGAAATTAATCTGGGTACAATTATGGGATACGTTGATGGACAGAGAATGTTTTATTAACATATTTTATCAAGTTGTTCATTCGTGTAGTTTTACCAACTTGAATATTAGTGCGTCAGATATCATCACCGTCGGGCACACAAAAGGAGATTATGCGATAGAACCACTTGTTGTTTATGATAATGTCACGCGACCAGATTGTCGCATTCTTGATCGTATTAAGAGATACCACGGATCGTGGATCGAAGGAGAAGATGCAGTTATGAGCCTGACACTGTCTCTTGCCCAATTTAATGATTTAAAAGTCATTGCGTACAGTAACGATTCAGACCTTCGCTATGCCTCATTTACTTCGTGTTACCAAGACAACGCTTACATTTTAGCACCGGTCTCTTGGATTAACGCTTGTAAGAATAAGAAAGAGGTATTTTCCAGACAAAATGAGTACGAACTGATACATGTGTACAATCAAAAGGAAGAAGATGTTCGATCATCTGATACAGAGAGATACACGAGCCACCATCTGTCAGCCGCATTAATAGAAGGAATATTTTTAGGAGGTGATTTTAATTTAGACGGCGTTTTTAGGTTTAAAGAAGACAAAGTGACGGATATTATTGATAGTTTCGAGCAACTGAAACTTCCCATGATCTGCGTTTGTACAAACGATATCGGCATAACCGATTACACGCGTTGTGCTGAAAGAGGCAACGATTACTTTTTGTTGTGCCACGCTTCTTTGTTCAATCGATGGTGCGCCATATACGTGTTAAAAAAGGTTGTGACAGATCCGGTCAGTTATATCACGTTCTTGATGGGGAAGACAAAAGTCAACAGCAAGCACATAAACGAATATCTCGTGCGCAATTACACTCGAAACAAGAGTATATATAATGCAGATGGGGAGACGAAAGTAAGGGTATTCGAAGCCAAACAAACCAAAACGGCAAAATGTGATGTCGCTCACGGTCAAGACGACATCATCAAAGAAGCATGTAGATGTTATACTATGAACAGTTTATTCATGGTGTTGAAGATCATCTGGGGCTCAGGAATTGATGTTAACAGGGTTCGGTTTTATCAACAACTCGTAACAGATCGAATGACTCATAAAAAGTTATACAACAGTTTGTACAAGAACCTAGACACTTTTGTTTCCATTGAGCAAACATGCTGCTATTAAAATCATTCCATTATCAGCAGTACGATAAGGTGCATGCTATGTTTTATTCAAACACGGGTCAGACAAACATCACTGTAATTTTTGAAAAGAATTTAAATTCTTTATTACGTCAAGGTATAATAGACACGATTGGATGCATCAACCTAAATAATGTACAACTTTTACACGAACTTTATGGGGGACACGTCTTCAATACCAAGTCAAATGGCCAACATCTTAAATCGCTGTTAAATCTTGTTTTTGATTCGATGGTCAATCGCAAAGAAAGTGCTGAAACAACAGAGGACCTGAATTTTGTGTATTCACATTGGTGTCTGCACTCTCATATTCAGACGCGTGTCAGTGATGGATTTGATTTGACATGGGAAAAGAGCATTCATGAAATAATACAAGACCCTTCATTTGCCAAGACAGATAATGATGAGCATATCGTGTTTTTAAAACCCATGTGTAGAATTGTTTTTGATATCGATACACACCACAACAGTATAGAAAGTGATGACATTGATTATCTGTTTGAAAAATATCGATTCTGTATTATGTTAGCCGTTTCGGTGGTATTATCCGAGTTTTTGAATAGCCACCATCCCAATGCAAAGACCGAACTCGAATCTTTGCACCGTTCTATTCAATCGTATGCGTGGAAGAGTAGTGGGCGAGAAGGTGGCTATCGCCTGTCTGTTTGTGGTAAATTTATATTTTTCTATCGAAAGCAGTTGTTTGATTTTGGTAACTTTATCAACAAATTGGTTCTGGCTGCGACGCGTTCCACAAAGGAAATGAATGTCTTTACAATCGACACGGGCGTGTACCAGAACGGTCGGTCTTTGAGGGTGCCATTTTCCCATAAGTGCGATTTCACAAAACGGGAATTTACTAGGCAATTGCTTCCTCTTAAAAATAACGAACAGTGTGAGTTGTCGCGCGGTCTCTTACACGCCAAGCCACACGATTATGATTTTAAAAATCAGTTTAATCGTCTGTGTAACAGATGCATCAATCGTCCTGCGTATGACCATTGGCTGTCGCATGATTATTCTAACATCAACACACTACTCGTGTGTATCGATAAATTCAAGATGTTGACATCCGAGACGCTTCATGTTGAATTAGGCACGACGCAACCCACGACAACCACGACTGCGTCGCATTTGATTTTTGAGCACCATTTTGCGTCACAAACGTCCGATAGCGTTTTGAATTTATTGAAAGTAGCTTTTCCAACTCAGCAGCAATCGATAAGACTTGTTTCTCAAAAGCCAAAAAAAAACACATTTTCATGGAGGACCAACGCATGCTACGTCCATCAAAAAGTACACGGTGTCAAAAGATTGGGAACCATATTAACATACGATTCATCAGGGAATATGCGGTGCATCTGTTTTAAACATTAGAATATTGTTTTATACGTTTTGTTGTAAAAAGTATATGCAGTATTTAATAAAAACAACAATCAAAGGAGAAACTACATTCGTCCGCTTGTATTTATCATTTTTTAATCTTATTTGTATGATTGAAAAAACCATGAATGGGAGGGGAAAAAAAGAGAATGAACTTGATTTGGGGATTAACAGTACCAAAAGAGTACGATCGTACGGTAATGTTTGTCTTTTTACGTTTGTTGTTTTGATCGTCGTCGGTTTCTGTACAACATTTCTTGTCTTGTTGACTTCCACGCATAGTCCATGGAAAGTTCGTTCATCTCAACACGTATACGTGCACGGGCTTCCGTTTGTACCCAAGAGTCAGTTAGAGAAATACTTGCAATACGGTTCGAATAACATTCTTCGACCCGTAGATGATGTTGAATTATTTTACATAAACACAGACGGTCGTTACGAAGGTCATTTGGGTAGCAGACATTCAAAAGATCCATTGCTAAACAAGATCAATTCAACAGCATCAGTATTTTATAGCCCAACCAAAGAGGTGCTTGCAGTGTGTTTGCAAAACCACACAGGTGGCCTTTTTTGCGAGAGTACAACCGGATTGAGAAAAAGGAGAAGCAACGGATACGGGGATAGCGATCACCAATGTTTGTTCAACAAAGCCTGTTTCTTGAAATACTACAACAATCGCACTAATTTGTTACCTTCTATATGCGAAGAAGGATCCAGACAAGATTGCACACCCCAAGGGAAATGCAAAATACTCCGAATAGAAGATCCTGTATATCAATCCAACATTATTATATCTAACCATGTTCCACATCCGTATGCATTATGTCATTGTCCCGATGATTTTGGGGGTCACGACTGTAGACAATCCATCACTTCGTCTAATACGATTATTGAACAAAGTTTCATACCCACAGCCATCAATCATTTTGCTTATTTGTACACACCATTGACAACACACACGTGTCTTTATGGATTTGTGTATGATAGAACATCAGGAACGTGTGATTATCTGCATGCTACTGTCTCAAAAGACGACGACGTTATAGAAAGTATACTAAAACCCTACGGTTCAGAACGGGTAGAAAAGGGAAAGCATGTAGTAAACTGGAATGCAACGCTGTTGGATTGCAAAGATGGTTACACCGGACCGTTTTGCAATGCAAAAACTTTTAAAAAGGGTGCATTGATAAACGAAAGTATAACTTCAGATTCTGAATTCACTCGACTTCAAACGATCTACGGTAAAAATAACGATTCATCTTCAAAGGGTGCTGACCAACCTTATGTAGCTCCGGTTGTCGATGTTGCTTGGATGCATGGAGATTTAGAAGATGCTGGCCAAATGCAAACAGACATTATCGATCGTGTGTACCACATTGTAGGTGTTCTTGATAACGGATTTATTAATTTACCTTCTTCCAAAAGCGTTGTGCTTTTCCAAATGGTACCTTCAGAATCTAAAGATGGTGAACTAGCTAAAGAATATTTCAACATGACCGATGACGACGATGCAGCTGTTGTTTATTTCTCATTAGATGATGTAAGAGTTGGAATGTGTAAATTTGGACAAACTCCAAGTTACATCTCATTAACAACGGCAACACCAGATGGCACAAATTCACACTCGCTCGGATATCTAACGCAATTGAACTGTTACATGCCTCTGTGGGAGTATTACAGAATAGGTCAAAGCAACAAATACAATTTTACATTTCAAATTTTTAAAGAAAATGATGTTTTATTTTTATCTACCTTGATACCCATTCGACCTTATGAGCAGAAGGGCATAAAGGAACTGTATGCAGCTATCCCTTGGGGTATTGCCCTTTATGCAGACCGATCAACTCAAGACATCGACGACGCATTGGTTAAGATCGGCCAACGTTACGATAAACAAAGAACTAGACCAGACTTCCATCCAGCATTTAGCGACCTGTATTTTGATACCAGAATAGACAGCACATTGTTCGATGAACGTTTAACAGTTAGAACCATGGACATGTGTAAACAAATTCTATTCACAGATCCTTACTTGAAAATCTTTACATCGAATATTTGCAATAACGTGTATGATTTAATGGTAAAACAACAAGGGCATCTTGGATTTATGAATATCCGACGGAAACTAATATCTTCACTGTCGGCCGTTTCTTATGTCAGTCTTTCTGCATGAATATTAAAAAAAAGAGTCGAGAAGAAGCAATAATTTGAAACCTTTGTTTGTTTTTATTATACCGTGTGAAATGTGTCATCATTACCGGCTTTTGTCATCACTGTGTGGTTTGGGTGTTTATTTACTTTTCATACTCTATATCATGTTCACTTTCACTTTTAGTCGATTCGAGTGGGCATATGTATCCCAAAGGAATACACGGCAAATACAAGACATACTCCAAAATAACAATTTGTATACATCCACAAAAAGTATACACGGTATAGACGAGTTTTTCAATGTACAACGTTATAATTACGATGCAATAACCGAGGCCACTGCTGTGAAGTCCATTTTAGATACAGATTTTTATTACCCTACTGTTGTTAACGGATGCACTCCTTTGCATGCTGATGTCATGTGCGCATTACCTGTAGGGAATGTTTATTACCCAACTAAAAACAACACCCCATCTGCTTTTTTTCCTATTACAACACAAACCGATGCATCCAGACTATTCTTTATGAACGACACTCGTACTCCATTAGATGATAGATTGAGCCTGCAATTGTACTATATTCGATATATCATAAATGTTGTTCGAAGTCACCCCCGCATGGATGTCAGCAACAGTACAAAACATACACTTACAATACATCCGAACCGAGCAGAACATTTGTGCGATAATTTACTTTTCTTTCAAGCCGTACCTCAAGAATATAGTTATCAGCAGATATACAAATATTCTTTATATTTAAATGAAGAACGATCTGGATGTTGCTTATCACATCGTCTCAACAGTTCTTCCTTATTATGTTATGTAGCTTCGTGGGAGATTCTAGACGTCGATGATGAAGAACAAAGATTTTTTAAAGGGTTGTATGTTTTGACCCGATCTGAAGACAATGAAGACACATTAAACATGTATTCTTATAGAGATGTGGTCGGCAACGGAAGTCGGTACATACAACCCGTATTCATATTTCAAGGCATATCCACATCCTACCCCACATTTCCTTATGCTATCTTAAACAAGGCATACAAACAGAATATGACAGACATATCATCGGCGAATGTTTTAAATCAGTTATTATTTTTAAACCCTTCTTATTTCATATTTTTTTCACCCAACAACAAATACATGACCGTGCGTCTGGTGGACCGCATGATAGAAATTATAAACCGACTTTACTCTACAAACGATGGAATGTTAAACATGTATAGACCACATATACATTTGGGATCTCTTGTTTACCGTATACTATACCGCTACAATCCTTTCATTTTTAAAACGGCTTCATCGTCGAAATCGTTGTATACCGTGATGAGACCGCGGTCGACAGACAACATATGCGATCGATATGATGGATTGGGAAATACTGTCTGCAGAACACAATGGACAAACGGCTCGTGTTATTCGAATGATGGTAGCGGCACGTTTACATGCACGGGAGACCAAACCGCCGATATCCACCACGACCTTACCTATATTACCCCTCCTTACTGCTCCTCTCGATCACAACAAGTTCTTACCCGATCGTTCGGCCACTCTGTATCAACTCATTTATGCAACAATGTAACGCCTTTGTTTAAAAACATAGCCGGACCATTCAGAGAATATTACAATATACCTATCAATACGGATATTGGTAAGGGTAACTACAATTTTGAAAGCAATACGCTTAACATTACAATAATCAATTCAAATCCGTTGTGCCATCATAAATCCGTATATTATTCCAACTACGTTCCTTTTATTGTATATACAATAAACGAATGCTCAACACCGCTTCATTATTCCGTCTGTCAACCGAACATGTTTGGAGTTGATTGTGCAATTTCACTTTGTCAAATTTTATGTCAAAAGGATACATGTATAATTAATGATGATTATATAGCATGTTAAATGCTAGTAACAATTGAAATATTAAAAAAAGAAAGAAAAATACATAAGTTTATGTCGTGTTTCAAATGTACGAATGCAAAGAGTGTAAAGAGTTTTTAAATCATCTAGAGTCTATTCCTTTAACGGAAAACAGCCATTATGAAACAAAAGTCGTAGACGATGATCCTCGACTGTTAAAGCATCTCATCAACCTAGACATTATTAAAAACAAGCGAAACTGCACCACTAGTTCTTGTATTCAGCGAAAAAGAGCAGTAAGTAAATTAGACCAGGTTTGGAACACACATCTGTCCGAACATCAAAAATGTGTTGTATTGCGTGGCATCTCTTACTCTATTCCCTTGCACGAGGAGGATTTTGACAATTTTTCCGCGTGCAAGGAAGGATTGGTACTTTTTACCCGTCAGCAGAAAATGCATAATGTTGATGATGATATGGATGTCTTTGTTTATTTTTTACATCCCTTAATTTACTATTATATATTTTTAATTTATTTGTCAAGTAATAATGATGATTTTATTTATCAAACATTAATGAATGAAATGAACAGATATCAACAAAAGTATCTCCTCATGATTAGTGGTGATCACTCATATCGTCTGCTAGCGCCCTTAACGTTGCAATTCATGCGCTTGGATAGTCGAAGGCATGTATTTTATACGCATCGAGATCCTCCGCTATCACCAATACACAAAACTACATCATACATGTGCATGTTTTACAATCACCTGGAACTTCGCGGTACAGTTTCTGTTCGAGAGAGAAAAAAATATTTTTACCACAAATCCTTGTCATGTGGAGATGATATGTGCATACCTTGGTATGTGCGATGTTTAATTGCAGAAGGTAATTATACATTGGCTGTTAAAATTCTAGAACCTGCATTAGGTCGACTACACGTCAAAAATCAAGCACGTGTTGCGTATGCAGAATGTTTAAACGTGTACGGCCTGTTAAAGTACTTAAACGACCAGGGCGACAAAAACGTGACACACTTATTAGAAAAGGCTATTTGCCTTTATGAACATTTTCCGTTGAATATGGCTTCAAAAATAAGTCTGGCCAAATATTATAACATCTTAGGCTGTGTTCGTTTTTCAAGCGAGTCGACAAAATCGGATTCTTGCTTTTATTTTCACAGAGCCGCCTATTACGCTGGTATGGTGCAAACCCATTTTCCAGAACATTATTTGGTTTGCAGATTAAACGCATTACACGTAACGCATCTTGATACTTCCATTTCAATCGTTTCAGAAAGTCTTTTAATTTTATTTGACGATTTAAAACATTTTTTTGGATTACATCATCGTCGTTTCAACAGTGCCTTTGTTGATCACTTTCTGACCTCCTTTGCCGTCATGGAAGATCGCATTTGTAAAAAACACTTCATGGTATCAAGGCCCGTACAAAGGTCTGCGGAGACCTCGAAACCTTCTTTAGAATCATGCTGTATTCAATGAAGAAAAAAGGATATTGTTGTTTGCTACAATAACTTTGACTTTTATAAGTCGGGGGGTAGACAAATCTTTTTAATACGTAAGAAGAAACAAAAGCCAATAAAAGACATACTTTTTTCTTCACATGACTCGTTTACGACAAAAGATGTTGAAAGAGAAA
Source organism: Strongylocentrotus pallidus (assembly GCA_030265145.1). Classification (NCBI taxonomy): domain Eukaryota; kingdom Metazoa; phylum Echinodermata; class Echinoidea; order Camarodonta; family Strongylocentrotidae; genus Strongylocentrotus; species Strongylocentrotus pallidus. The sequence continues at coordinate 723,064 of JARBES010000062.1, forward strand.
GAGAACTGAGAAGAAATATTTTTAAAAAAATCAAAATCTTTTGGAGTAAACAAACGTAAAAAAGGACACCGACTAGGAACACGTTACAGACTCGCATTTTCGTATTTTCATCCACTTTCATGCTTTCATTCCTTTCAGTCCTCACACAACGCACAAGCTCAGATAAAATCATCGACGCTTCAGAGAGACATGAAACAACAACGCATTTGAAGCTAATATTTTGATTATATTTATTTGTTTACCGATGAACATTGTTTTATTTGCATTGAATTCATTTCCGAAAACAATTTAGTATTACAATACAACAAAATATTTTTTCATCCAAGAATTTCGATAACAATAATTTACCGATGAGCATTATTTTTTTGTTTTATCGAAGTCAGTATTGAAACTAGTTAATAATACATTATACCTTCTACCTTTTTCGCGCAATAATGAATTGCAGAAATTACATAATAAAACGTTTCTTCTTAGTTTTATCTTCTTTTTTTTAATTTTGACCTTAGTCTTACGTATCAACTCGTCAAGTTGATTGGTATAAATGCTCGTAATCGACGGCTGCAGATTCGTTGTTGATTGTTCACATAGATTCGTCATTAACCCTTCTTTCGGTGTTTTGTCAGTTGCTATCACTGTTCTCGTTGTCTTTGGATTATTGTTGGACCTTCTTTTATGTAGAGTCGTCATGGATCCTTCTTTAGGTGTTCGTTTGGTTACTGTAATCTTTGCTGTTGTCTTCGTAGTGTCGTGGCAATGTCTGTTATATTGAGTCACCATAACCCCCTTTCTAGGTGTTTGTTCGGTTGCTGTAATCTTTGCTGTTGTCTTCGGAGTGTCGTTGCAATGTTCATTCGAGGTTGAAGAAAATGTGGGATGGATCATTTCTTTCGAAAAGACCTTATCTTTGCTGTTGTCGATTGTAGACAATAATTCCATCGTCTCCTTCTTCAGCCACGGGTGGATGTTCCAAATCAGCACACGCAGGTGAATGTCTGAAAATAATGTCGATGTAAGTGCACGGTTTACATACACCGTCAATGTTTAAGTACCATGATTCGCGACACTTGTGACAGACCGTATCACTCAGGCTGGTGCACGGGGTGATGAATTCCTCCGGAATATACGATGGACACGTTTTACAAGATCTGCACGTGACCTGACTATACCCGTAATCGATCGGTTGATACATTCCCGATGGACAAGGTCTGCATCCAACGGTATGACCTGTACCGTTGCCACAGGCAATGTCTTCGTCCATTTCAAAACCACGTTGACATTTGGTACATCCGATGCATTGATGCGGAGATAATGATGACATGTATTCATCCTCAAGACATCGTTGGAAGAAACGTGAACGTTCATGCGGTAGACGACAACGTAGAGGCTTGGTAACAGCAATATCAGCAAAAAAACAAACAAATAGACACAGTCCAAGAAATCTTAATTTGATGGCATTCATGATGATACACCGACGGGGACATACAGAGAGAGTGATAACAAGCACTGGCATGCATGGTATTTATACACGTTGAGCATGCGTCGGTGACCGTTTACGTGTAAGTATGTCATGCCTATGAGCGTTGACGCCAGGCTGGTTAACGCAGAGAAAATACATAACGCGTCCAGTGATCGAACTTATGCTTAAACATGTTGACCAACTTGTGATGTTTGCTCCGATAGATACTGTTTCTGTAGATTGGATATCGTTTGCCAGTGTTCCAAGGAAGACGGCTACATTTGGAACACTTCTCGTCCACTTTCTTGTCAGAGATATCCAAAGTAGGAAAGCGAGCAACGCCGTACATCCCCTTTTCTGACGTTTCGAATGAATCGATTCGGGTTGAAGAATCTGACATGTTATGACGTTTAAATAGATCGTCGACTATCGGCTTACAATCAAGCGAGAAATAGCAAACGCATAGTCCGCAACGGGACCAGTACAACTCTACGTGCAATTTGTTTAGAACACAATAGGTAACCGTCATCGCATGATGCTTCAACATGTTCATTTTGTACGCGTTGGACTCTTGTCGAATCTCTCGGATCTGCCCCAACAAATTCACATCTGAATTCATGATTGAAATGTATCCGTTTCTCAGGTATTCCAATATTTTGCCAAATATTTCACCATTTCGGTCCACGAAGAATAACTTACCTTCAGGATTCCACATTTGATTTCTGAATTGGTCAGAAACGACAGGTTCTAACATGTTCAAAATGTGTTTAGATTCCCGACACACCGTATCTAATGAGGTCTCATACAAGTGTGTGCCTACCTTTAAACAAACCCACCCGACCTTTGCCAAGCCCATATCGGCAGCATATTTCTTTTCAAACACAATCTGGTGTAATTCGGGTAGATTGTACCTCGTTGCATCGTGACACAGTAAGTCGTGTTCCTTGAAATCATCAGGTAAAAGAACAAGATCGTGTCTTAGGTAATTCAGTACATGCCTGAACATCAAGGGATCTCCATCTAAAACATTTGTATTCCCCTTAAAGTCGTGTATCAAGGTGGGAAAGATACCAGGGATTTTGTCGAGAAGATTTTTATGGATTGTAAAATTTCGATCTCCCACAGTGATCGTGATCAATTTGTCGTTTGCAGACCCAATAAATATGGCATCTAATTCGTGCACGTCAGACATGGCAAATCTAGAAAGGGAACTGCACAGGGAGCATGTGAACAAGAGCAACAGGATAATTGAAACTGAAACTCTGCTGTCTACATTGCAGGCTTTATACCAACAGACCACGGGAGTGATGCAAAACGATCGACACGATGACCGTATCGATACCGTCGATTTGAGAAATGTGTTGGCCAAAACAATGTCACGCATCGGAAATTTGGATAGAGATGTCCATGACATATTTTCGATGCATCGTCGTAATTTAGAATCAGCTGAACATTATCTGAATCTATTTCATAGCCAGACATGTGATACTGATGAGAAAATACAGGCCTTGGACACGAGGGGTAGCCGTTTAGAATGTAATATTCCAAAGTTTATTAAAATTAAGGACGGCTTGTATGGTTCGGTGTGTGTAGTTGCTGGAGACGGGTACCATGGTAAATCGACGAGTGTATATAAAAAGTACCTGGACAAAGGCATGGGTGCCCGAAAAACCCTTGACATCGTGTGTAAAAAGTTACAGAGGTTAAACGTGTCAAAATTCATCGTGCATTTGCAGGGTCATTTTTTGGTAAAAGACAAAGATGATGAATATGTCATTCAAATGGAACATTGCGTGCGAGGAAGCCTGGAAAAAGTACTCTACGACAAACAAGAGTACCCAAATTTCAATTGGCCACGCAAGATCCAAATGGCCAGGGATTGCGTACATGGGGTCTTAGCCGCGTACACGATGCTCAAGGATGACATCAACAAATGTGCAACCCTTGATCGTTTTGTAGTAACGGATGAGTTTTACGTCAAATTAATGTTAGATCAAAATCTGCTACGAAAAAGCAAGTTGTGTAGACGTAAAGAGATCGTTCGTAAACGATCGAAAGACGAAATATTGTACATTTCACCCGAAGACAAAGTGCACTGCATGAGTCTAGCCGAGCGAGCCCAACGTGACGTGTTCGCATTGGGTGTCATCATGCACGCGATAGCATCGCGAGAAAGGCCTTACAGCACGGTACAATGGGGAGACGATTTTAACAAACTGTACGGGTTCATCACCGAAGGAGGAATCGAATTACCACCTCTGACTACACCTCACTGCTATGCAGACATCATGATCCAGTGCCGGCTCATTCGAAGAAATGAAAGACCGACTTTGCTCGAGTTAAGCCAGCTCCTTGATGAACTTTGTGTTAAATTCAGCTCATAGACATGAACTGTATAAAAAAAAAAGTGTTTGTCTATGTATTGATAAGGAACAAACATCTCGTGTACGAGCAAGCAAACAATGACGGATGTAACAGTATTGGCGTCGATGCTATGTTTTTCCTATAGCAGAAGCAATGTTGTAATTTATCCCTTTATAAATAGGATCGAGCAATTCTATTGATTCTTCACAGTTTGAAAAATTAAATGTTGATAAATTGTTTTAATGTGGAACATGGTGAAAATGTGTTCACGTCGATTTGTTGACATACCATGTATTTGATATAACGATTTAAAAATTCATAAAACCACAGTCTTGAGAGAGTGATAGAAATCGATATTTTATGTACGATCATGTTGAGCGTCGTCGAGTTTGCCAGGTAAAATAAATTATTACATTGCCAACAGGTTTGATAATTGTAAGTGTCTGCAATGTATTTCTTTATCGTGCAATCGTTACTCGCACGGTGAGCATCGTGGTTATTGCACCACCTGACATTAGAAGCTACCGCCTCTACTGCCGTATGTGAAAAGGCATTGTATTCGCCAATGTGATCGGTACTGCACCGAACATACGGCATGATTTCTGTAAATATTTTTAGAAAATGAGACGTTTCTTCTGGACTTATGATAAAAGTATGAATACCACGAACGATAGCGTCTATTTTGGAGGCATAAGATGAAACGGGATGAAAATGTCCACGATTGTATACAGACAATGCCCTTACACTATGACGGGTCAATTCTAAAAATGAAGTTACAAATTTTTGGCCAAAACACGTTTGAACACCATCCGTGATGTGACCGGTGGAACAGACTAGGTATAGAAGATGTTCGTGAGCAACCGTATACAATGCACCCTTTTCATCGGACAATGCATTCAAGTGTATCATCCACGAAGGTGGTATGGTAGTACATGTTGTATAATAAAGTTTAAATTGTTCACAAAAATATTGCCTTGCCTTTGTGTTATGTTGGTAACGTTCGAATAAATGGTCTGTTTGATTTGTCATGTTTTGATTGAGTGTACATAGAGAAAAGGGGGGCGTCGATGTGTTACCGGGCCATAGATGAGTATTTGAGACCCAAAAAATATGACATTGGTTACAATAAGCAGGTTTAAACATGCAATAGATTGCATAATGCCACAAACTCTGAGTGTCCTCCACGTCTTCAGACCCATGTATAGTTTCTGTTTTTATGATTTTGTTTATATTTAAAGAAAGGAAACCGTTTAAATCGTGATGAACTTGTTTTAAACAGCGGCAACAGTGATGCAAGGGAACAGATGGTATCTCAGAACTAAGAAAACATAACAACGTTTCCATGATGTCAAAAGAAGAGAGACAGGGAGGTACGTTGTTCAAGGAAGAAAATCAGGGGCATGCGTTGTTGAATAAAAAAAACAAAGAGTTGAACGAGGATTTAAAACGTCTTCAACGTGAAAACAAGCAGTTAAAAAGAATTCTGGAATCCAAAACTGCACAAAGTTTATTTTCTACACAAAGATCTAACGATGCGGGTGGACTTCGACACCCTCAACGTTTATTCAAAGGTTCTATGTACAGAATTCTTAAACAGCTATTCGAAGTCGCCTTAAATTATGACATAGGAACGATCGGTAGGTTAGAAAATATTGTTGAAATGACGAGTGATTTTGACAGACATACAAAAGCAGCTTTTCGGTTTGAAATCGGTCGTTTAACTTCAAGACATAGACTGAATCATATAAAAAGAAGGATCGAAACTTATATGCAAGACAATACATCTGTTTCATGCTATCGTAATATGTCAACACCATTAACACAACGTGACGATGATCATAGCTCAACATCGACTGGCATCGAACAGACTTATATAGATTCAATAATGTATCTTGTACATTATTTTGCATATAAATATGGTAAGAAAAATGAAGACGATGATGATGATGATGATGATGATGATTATGACGATGATGATAATGATGACGATGATAACGACATTAGTGAAGAAGAAGACGAAGAAGATGAAGAAAAAAGTACAACTATCACTAATCAGAATGCTATTGCAGCAGCAAAAAGCAATCAAAAAGATGACATCATAATTTTATGCACATTACTGGCATTAAAAGGTGGAATTTACACCCAATGGCATATAGAATCGAAATCATCAGAACGTGAGCAAGATAACGACTTTGAAAATGTTACACGTCAAAAAACATTTGGCACCATTAGTAAACCACCAAGCGTTCGTGGCCCTCTGTTCGTAGCCAAAACTCTGCACCCGTGGCATTTGGTATTAACTTTATTATGCAATACGTTGTATCGAGACAAGAACGATCCTATCGACGTGCAGCACGAAAAGTACTGTCGCTATGTACACACCAATATTGAGTCACGCTCTAAGAAATCAAGAAGAAGAACAGAGGACACCACCACTGCGTTTAACAATCGACTACAGGACATGGAATTTAAAATCTTGAACGATGCAAAACACAAAACATCAATTCAAAGATTTGTGTTAGATTCTCTTAACCTAACATGTGTGGGTAGTCAATACACAGACACAGACGTGACGGTGGAAGATTCTGACTCAGAACATGATTATGTAAGCGGTAATGTAAAGGCAGAACAAGAAGAGGAAGCAAAAGAAGAAGAAAGAGCTGTTGACAGGAGTGATGTAAGAGAAGAAGAAGAAACAGAAGAAGAAGAGATAGAAGAAGAAGAAGATGAAGAAAAAAGAAGAAGCAAGCGTCAACATCCTGTTTATGTTTTTCCTCCATCCCGTCTACAAACAATTATGGATACGGATTATGATGATCTACGCAAATTTAAGAACAAGATAAAAATGTTACAAAATAATAGTCTGCATCAAAACCGATATCGACATTGGGTCCACACGTTTTGCAATGTAGAAATTGATCCAAAATACCCATTTGTCTACGTCGTATCAGGCATTGGCAATATAAATGCAATTGACGACTACATTGGACTTGCACAACGCCAAAGAAAAGATCCGATAGACTCTAGACGATTTTTAAACATCAGTAAAAGGTATTCGTCCTTTTTAAAAAAGTTCGCACCTGTGATCTATAAAGGTGGCAACACGGGTCCACTCAACGAACCGTGCACTTGGAGATCAGTGGTGAACGAACTATGCACGTGCATCTTTGCATGCCTATTGGTATCAACAGATACAAGTATAATCGAATTGTTGTGTAACAGCCTGGTCTCGTTCTTGGGGGCCACCGCACGGTGCATTGTGTGCGGGTACCAATACAAAAAGATAGCGTTTGAAACAGAAGGCAAATATTGTGCTGATGGAAACATCGAAGATGCTGCTGCCACCGCTGCCGAAAATCTGACTGGCACAAATACTGCACGGGTAGGAGCGACAGCACTTAAACATAGTACATTAAGCAGTCATAGACGTTTTCAGGCTGTATTCGGTGAATTGCAAACATGCATGAAGGAATGGTACAACGCTTATATGCGATTGTTGGAAACCCTGTGTGTAGAATGTGATTACGTTCAAAAAGATTTAACGCCTCGGACGTTGGTAGAAGATTTAAACATTATTTTAGAAAATAATCTTAACAGAGAAGAACTCATACAACGTTTACAAGATTATACACCCTATAACAAAAAGATATAAAAAATGGAAGACAAACATAATTCTATTTATTATTTGGTTTTAGATATAGAACAGCAAGGTATCAAAACACTCGTTCATGTTTTGCAATGTAGCCCTGTTTCAGCAAGGAAGCAAACGATTGTATACATCAGTACGCGTGTCTCACACATAGTCAACCTAAAGAAGCTCTGCGTTGGTACATTATTTGATAGAGATCGGTTAATTGTCCACGATCAAACACGTTTGGATTACATTTACAACAACATTGTTCCTACACTTACGATAAACTATCTTACAGATACTGAGACGAAGCAGGTGAATTATCACGTTGCATCCAACTGTCAGCGTTCACATCAATTCTGCGACCCCATAAAATGCGATACTTTTAAAGAATGTGAAAAATCTATTCCACCCTTCCGTTATCTGAGGTTTATGGGGTGGCCTTCTGTGAATTGCTGTTTACAAAGCAAATACAACAGCTTTTATTATTTTACACTTTTTTGCAATGATTCCTCTACAAAAACCCACATTGACGATGTATTTGATGGAGAAGGTAAAGGAGGGTCTGCCACAACACCATTTAGTAAAATAAATGGGGCATTGTTGTTTGTAAAAAGAGGATGTTACATTTCGTCTAAGCGCAAAGATGGTCGGATAGTTGTAGATTACGATGTCAAAAATTTTTATCCTAATATTGCAATCGGAGAAGACGAGGTTAAAACGACATGGAAAAGGCTTGGATTGTTGTGCCTGACAAAAGCGTTCGAATCTGTTCCAAAGGAAAGCATACCGGCCTTGAAACATATATTGAATGCATGGTTAGGATGTGTGCGCCTGATCAATTTGGATGCATATTGGTGCCTTGTAAACCGAGGTGCGTGCGTCTTGTCAAAGTTCATTCTCAATACGATGATTCATTATAAGGTACATATGCCTCAACTGGTAGAATGTGTAACGGATGGTTTTAAATTGGCTATCAATCACACGAATAGACTGTGCGACCGTTTTGAATTGCATCACTACGTACTGCGAAGGACGGCTGTGTTTTCAGACTTTTACATGACCAGGACAAATCAATATTTTGCCATAAGAGATGACGGAAATGTAATAGTCAAAGGAACTCCTCAAAATGATATTGTTTACAACGACTGTCTAAAATTCTACATAAAAAATCACCTGTTCGGTGATGATGATGTACACGCAGACTGGGTTCAAAAATGGTTTTGGAAAAAATGTTTACCTACACATCCGCACGCTCGTGTTGCAATTCGTTGGAACGATAAACATACAGTGCATATAGACACTGACATCATGAACGATTTATACGATGAACTGTGTATCGATGAAATCTATTACAAAGCAAAGGTTGAAAACACGCTACGTGGTGCGGTGCATCATGACCCCAAACCCTGCGATTTTTTGTTCTCTACAGAGAAAAACCTGATGTCCTTTTCAGAAGAAGGCTTGCGTGAAATACTGCATACCCTGTTTAAGACATGTAAACGCTCTATATGTGCCTCAGACTTTGATACGTTTCTATCTCAGGTATATTAAATGTAAATTTCGTCATGTTGGGCACACAACACACTTACGCTCATGGACGAGAGACGACCACAGCAAACTTTATCCGATCATATGATAGATTATCACATGTATATTGTAGAATCAGCACACAATGGGTTTACCTGTTTTGACAGACTCATTGACTACGTGGAAGACGAGTATTATGTCAAATACGATTTGCAATATATTTTAAATTTTTACATGAGATATTACGATTGCAGAAGAGACTTTATGGTCTATGCACAGCACTATAAAATTGACAACGCTCTGTGGAGTATAACACATAATTTTAGAAGCCTTGATTTAAATAAAACCAAATCTATCTTATCAGAATGGAAAGGTGTATGGAACGATTTTAAAAGGCAGCAACGCATTATGCTTTATCTTGTGATTCTAAAAAAAAATTACTTGCACCATTTCAAATTAAATTCAAAAGAACTCCTTTTTTTGAAAAACAACAAGCATCTTTTTGGCATCGATCCTTCAAATTTAAAGGATCCATACACAATTGATGAAATACAGAACGTAGATCGTAGTGCATTTTTGAAAGATTTGCAATGTTTTATCAAACACGATCCACAAGAACATACACGAAGGGACAACGTTGTCGTTGATGCAAGCTTGGCCAAACGCATACAAAACGTGGACGAAAGGGCATTGAACTTTGCTTGTGTATGCACCATCAACGGTGGATTACAGTCACAGAGTGACAATGATTCAATTTCAATTCGTGTCACCGACGTTGGCCGTCTGATTCACTATATAACAACACATTGCCCACTCACAAAGGAGCGCGAGGAAGTGGTCAAAGATTTGTATGACAATGCCATTGGATCACGTCTTTGCAAGGCAACGTTGCTCAAGCAAGATCCAAAAGACATCCACGACTTTGACGACCAACTGTTTAAAATTTATTCCCATAGATACGAATTTACATATATCGATACCACAGAAAATGATCCTGACCACTGCAGCTCAGGTCACTCCAAAGCTTAAGACCACAAACAATATTGTCCATCGCTCCAAAAATAATAAATTGCTGTGCTCTGTGTGGAAAAAATTACAACCACTTTCGTCGCACATACAAGAACGGTGGGCACACGTGTTACCGCACCAACACCAAAAAACGACAAAATAAAGAATTTTCATTAATAACAGTAAGTACATATTCTATCCGTACTACAGAAATGGAACCCGCAAAAATACACCCGTCTTACAATTTACAAAAAATTCAACCATTGTTTAAAAGTAAAGAAGATTATCTTCAGTTCGTAAACACCCTCCTCAACAACGGTAACCTCAAAAAGTCATACGAGTGTTTAGAATCGTTAAACGAAACCCAGTTTGCGCACAACTTTTACAAGTTGCCTAACGGCGAAGATGTAATCAATACCTTACTTTTCAATACGAGTACAAAAATAGGAATACACGATGAACTGGTTCGTCAAGATCTAAATCAACTGTTGACATTTGAAAAGGCAGTCATTCATGGTTTGAAGCAGACGCACTGCATGTTAGATGCATGGTGGGTTGTTTACACTAGATTACACCAGGTACTCATTTACAGTGATTGCCACGCGATCGTCGATCAGTCTACAGAAGCCATCAAAACAATAGAAGAAAGCTTTGCCACGGTGCAGGAGGCAACCAATACACTAAAGCACAGGATTGAAAACGGTGCTCCACCTCATGTAGATCGTTTTGCAGAAATCACATTAACCAATATTTACCAAGGTTTATGTCATGAATCAGATACGGACGCTGAAATTGCTATGCTCGAATACATGACAGAATGCTTAAAAATGATTAAAATGCACAAAAAAGAAACAAAAGATGATGATATGTCAATGTCTTCGTTTGATTTGGATATTTTAAATTAAAGATTTCGCACCATTAAAAACCTTTTTTTCCTGCCGTATATACGTGTGTAATTCATTGTGTTACGTTTGCGATACTGTAGGGGAATGGAAAGGGACAGAGTGGACACCATCCAAATAAAATATCGAAATTTTGCAGAACACTATGCAAGAAATATAAACGATGAAGAATGCATTTTAAATTATTTATTAAAAAGTGGTAGTGGGAATAAGAGAGAAAGGGATAAGAATAGAGGCGATTTCCGTGATAATGATCATGTTATTTTGAACAGTCTAAACAGCCAAAATCAACATGGCAATCACAATCCATTTGTCAAAGAAATTAAAAAAAGAAGTATTGCGTATAGACACGGTAAAAAATCCCGAACTGACAAGGTCAAACAGTGTTACGAAGAGGCTGCTGCCACCATCACAAAGATTGCGGCTACCCGATTAGAAGTGTTTGAATGTTTGAGTCTCCAACAACGTGGAGTGTGTGGTGCAAAAATAAACTATAAATTGGATAAAAACATTGTCAACACGGTTATTGCGACCCAACTTGCGCACCAATCAAAATCAGACACAATTCCAATAAATAGACATTGCATCGCAATCCAAAAGTTAATAAACTAAATCACACATGAAGAGCACAACGTTGCCAAACGATTCTATCAAAGATGTATTGAGAAAGAATGTGAATCACTCCGTTCTTTCGTGCGGTCTCATTACATCTAACAAGCAGTTGATGTCGTGCAAAACAACAAACAGGGTGAAGCTCATTCGCTATTACGAGGACGGTTGTCGTAGCATGTTGTCCAATCAATTCCAACGCACCGCGCTTACATCGTGCGGTCTGGGATACATGTACAACCAAATACTACGCGTAGACTCATTTTTCGGTAAAAAAACAACCTATTTGCAATTTGGCAATCCGCACGTTGATGAAAATTCTGTTTCAAAATACAGTCATAATCGTACCGAAACAGAGAACGTGACACCAGCCGTCAACTGCAGTGCCATCACTGCTCGTCTGCTTTTGGGCAATAACATTTCTGGCCTCCAAACGCGAGAACCATTTCAATGCAACGAAAACTTTACAGTGAGTTTATTTGGTATCTCCTCCTTCACACACCATGTAAACGAACCAAAGCAGATAACAGAGCAAAGTACAAACTACAACAATAACCTGTCTGCAATCGATATAGTTCAACACACTGTTCTAAATGATAACAATATATCTTTTAATTGTAAGAATAAAAAAAACCACGAATTTCCGGGCACCTCAACGACTCAATGCAAACAACAGCAATTTAAAAAGAATACAGCCAAACTGGAGCCGGTAGAGGACCACAATTTTTTTTTGGTCCAATATCATGGATGCAATCGTTTTAATGTTCAGAGAGCATCTTTTCATGACATAGAACGTCGATGTGCGGTGACGGCGGCCATTGGCAAAGTAGCCATCCATGATCCTATCTATGAATCTGTCATGGGTTTTCTGTCAGTCATCGTGGGTTATTTCTTTACCAAAAGACAAAAAATTAAAGCTTGTCAAATTTTAGAAGCCGTTAAAATAAAATATGCACTTATAAACAGTCAGCGTCAAAAATACAATGTGCCGCTCATAGGCGGTGATGAACTTTTGAGATTGCAATCCATCGATTTCTGTCAAGTTGTTTTTGAAAAGGTATGCACTTATAAAAACGTTTTTTATTTTAAAAATAAAAAAAACAGTTTCAACACGTTAGGGCCTTATCAGAGAATGTGGTACAGGCACGAGAAAAGGCCGTGTTGGCAAAGTGACTGTTATATGCAGAGTTTAAAGAGGTACACTAAGAAAAAGCATACAAAATGCAATGCTAATGTTGCCATAACCAACAACAATGGATGCGAACCGTACGATTTTAAGAAATGGTGTCAGCAACAAGTACAAAAAACTGTTTAAAACGCACAACACGTCCTTATCTTTTTTAATCGAGATGGACCTATCAAACATGAGCATACCGACAGGTGCACTAAACACAGATGCTCTTAAACATGTTACTAAAAGATTGCAAGAAATGATGGGATCACCAGAGACAACCGATCATCTCCCTGCGTACCACACAATCAATAGACATTGCATCGATTTTATTTGTTTACTGTTTGTTGCACTCGACCCAGAAAACGTTTCGAGCAAAGAAGTTTTAGTCACCGTGTAAGATCACCACTACTAAAATGAAAAAGACCTCAACAACCAAGCCAAGTGCATACAATGACAAATCCCGCATCACACACTTGTCTACTTTTAATTTAAAATCAAAGAGATTACGTGAATTGTTAGAAGACGTCAATAAGATGGAACCACAAAAATCAACACAATATAGCAGGTACAATAGCCTTAAGTTAAAAAAGATTGAAAAATATATTTCACACAACGAGAGCGTGTACAAGATGCTGGTCGATAAAAACCACAAACTCGGCAACCTTGTCCTTGATAAGGATGGCAATGTTATCGATTTTAAAGTGAAACAGAAAGCACATACAGCATGGACCGTCTATTTACAAAACAGCCACGGATCTTATGAGCAAAGTTCAAAGACTTACAAACAACTGAAGATGGAGTCTCCGGAGATCATCGAAGAACTTACGAGGGAAGCAGAAAAGAATCAAGACGATTATAATCGCCGATTCAACAAGGACGAGCACGGTGTAATACGCCGCTATATGGGATGCTTAGAAAAACGCAATATTTTTATTCAGGCCATTTTGAGAAACAAGATTGCAAACATTGTTTTCAAACAGTACAAAAATAGTTTTAAAAAAGCACCGTTTCCATCATACCCCTCATTGCTCAAGAGCACAGCACCTCGTAAACTCACACAGAAGAAGAAAAAAAACACGTGTCAAGAAGAATTAATATCATAGATTTCAACTTTATTGCAACACGATTGAACAATAAAATGGAAGATGCGTTTCTATACAATTTACCATATCTACTGCATCGTGCACGGTGTCATATCGAGGGCATAGTATTTTTTGGTACAGGTGCATTCCGACCTGACCTAAATTTATCCATACATAACGGTGTTGAATTTTATAAAGAGCATTGAAAACATTCATGCTCGCATCATTATGTAAATTAAGCAGTTCATGCAACCCACCAAACCATCTTTGACATAAATGTTCGGCCATGTAGTAATTGACACGGCCGACTTGATCGTATAAATCAACTACCTTGTCATTCTGATGTAAACATATTGCCTTATAGCATTCGTAATACATTAAATCTTGATGAAACATAAATGGTCTGTAAATGGCATGTTTTCTTCTGCAATCAAAATCATCGTGTTCATAACAGTGTCTTTGTGTTGGTGTATGCAATGTTGATATGGTTGAAAGGCGTGTGGTGGTTGATGATGTATCGTTGAATAGGGTGATCAATTGTGTTAATTTTTGGTAATCTGATTGTGATAAAACCGTTTCGGTTGCTTCTGTTTGCGTTGCTTCCATTACATTTGTTTGAGATTCTACCTGTGATCTTTCGTTTCTCAAACAATACGTTCCCAAAAAAGAAGTTTGGTTGTGATAGATAAATTGACATTCGTCTTCTCCTTCTTCAAAAGCATCTCTATTTTGGTTTTGAAATGACACAAATTCTTTGTCTTCTTCTAAAGTGCACCCTCTCTCATTCCATACAGTATCTGAATAAAATATTCTTTCCACTAACTCAATTCGAGCATGATGTAAAAGTGTTTCATTAAAAATACCGACCAACCCGTTTGTTCGGATGCACGCATTGGTATCCGATGTGTATCCTGTGCATCCTAACTGCAATGATTGCACACAATCTGTACTCACTTCATAGAACTCTGATTGTCGAATTTTTATGTATTTTAATTCGTCTTGTACTGCCAGTTCTAACCAAATGGAAACGCATAGGTTACCTTCTTCCTTCGAAAAGATTTTATTGGTTGGACACACGCAGATAGAGTTGAAATCCAATGTATTGATACACGTTCCACCAGTGTCCGTACAGTTCTTGCAAAACTGTACCCTTTTACTGTTCGAATAGTGTCCGTCACCATCGTATATTTGACACGACTCTCCAACATAATCCGTGTTACATACGCAATAGGCAATGCCATGTTCTTCATCAACAGGATTGCAAACGCCATTTTGACTACAGTTACATGTAAATTGACACCTCGGTCCATAATAATCGGATGCACAGATGCATTCATCCGCCTCCATGTCACATACACCTTCGTGCTTACAATTTTCATCGCTGCTACATTTAACAGCGGTGTTGCAAAAAGTTATAAACAATTCATCTTCAGCGGTGCAATTGCAGAAAGGCACCGACCAATCATTGTACTCGCATCTTCCTTCCATACAAGGATTCTCTTCCTCGTTACTGCAATCGATAACTTGCTCACAGTGATCGCCTTTCCAGAACTTACTGTTGCACAGACATGTACCGTTAATATCGCAGGTTCCATGTATGCATGTCTCTTGGCATGATTCGATGTCGATAACGCGTCTGTTTTCACAACGTGTACCATAATATCCCTGTTTACATTTGCAAAAAGAGAGTCGTCTATCCGACAGGCGACGTCTACGTGGATTGCAACGCTCGGTACCTTCTAGATCACACGGTTCGTATCTTGAGTTGCAAACATCTGAATCGTATTGGCAAAACTCACCTACGTAAGGAGGCACACAGAAGCAAGATCCTGGATGAACACACAGGCCACCGTTCCTGCACATTATAACATTACACGCTTCATATTCACATTGTTGCCCGGTCCATCCAGGTACACAGTTGCATCTACCGTCTTCTTGATTACATGTTCCACCATTCTGACAATATCTGACATTGGGTTGCACCATTTCTCTGTAAACACACTTCAACCGTTTATTGCACAACGGTCCTGTTTCGTAAAATTCACACTGGCAACGAAATCCCGTTTCTGAACTGGGGTCAGGAATGCACGTCTTTCCATTACACGGATCTGATACTGCACAACTGTCGATTTCGATTCGACATCGATTGCCTGTAAAACCATCAGTACATGTGCATACAGCACGTCCCCTTCCGTCTAATGAACATGAGCCTCCGTTTTCGCAATACATGTCTGTGTCGTCTGCCAATATGCAATAATTAATGTGCTTGCATGTACTTCCACTGTAAGGAAAGGAACAATGGCACTCTACTTCTCCATCATCTCGTTGAATGCATTTCCCACCATTTCTACATCTTTTATTGCAACCATAAAAGTCCTCGCAAAATACTCCGCTGTAATTATCGGCACATGTGCACGATGCAGGTGCTGAAGCCATGTTATTTATTATACAGGTACCCCCGTTCTTACAATCTGTATCGCTCTTGCACGATCTAGGTAATTGACATAGATCGCCCACGTAACTTTTTGTGCATTCACATGCTGTCACGTGTTGTGTTAACGACATCACAAATGGTACTGTCATGTGGTAAGGGTGGTATACGTGAGCTCCTCTGTCCAATACAACGCATGTTCCTCCATTTCGACAATGACCGTCGAGCATGCATTTGTTGACGGGAAATTCGCACGAAGGACCTTCAAAATCACGCGAGCATTTGCACAGATGATTAGGAATAATCTCCAACGCTTTTTTTATTCGTACCCTTTTTTCTACACTCATTTTTACTGAAATAGCCTTCACATACGTTTGCATAATAACTTGAATAAGCGTGATAGGCATCGGAACGCACACACCATCGTGTTGACATCCTGATAGAAGACAATGAGGATAGCGATAATCTAGATTATAAAACTCAGTTGGCAACTGCGTCATGCTCAAACCAAGCAATCTCAAAGAGCTTTGAACAGTCACGCCGTTAGTGACAGCAATTGCACGATCAATCTGTGCACTTGTCACATAGAGAAAGCTATTGTTTACATCTATATTAACTGCTTGCTGATATGTATTCCTTACATTAAAACAGAAGACACAGAAGAAGAATGAGAGAAGTTGTATCGAGTTCATCGTCTAAAAAATGGTACACTTATTTGTTACCCTTTTTTTTATTTAATACGTAAGACATTATAGACGACCTCGAAGATGAACAATCGACCTAAAATGGGGTTCAAGATTTGTTTAAACAGCATAGAGCTGATAGAGCTGTATTTGCATGCCGATGAAAAATTGTGCAAATATCCATGCATGGTTACTTGTCGACCTTTTGTGGAACGTGTACACAAATCTTTTGAAGGCGACGAGGGCCACGACTTGTTGGATGATGAAGACGATTACAATATAGAATACGAAGACATATCTGAAGACTCCGAAGAATTATGTGAAGAATGCAAAGAAGTATCAGAAGAACTATCTGAAGAAGAATTTTGTGAAAACTGCAACGATTGCACGTTAACAAGTTCTACGAAGAAAGGTTTATTAAAGAGCAAAACTGTGATAGATACGACCACGGTGTACAATAACCGAAACAAAATAAGTTATAAAAGTGATGAAGAGTACAATGAAACAACTGATGTCCCATCGTGTTATATATTTTTTACACATAGTAAGAGGGATGCTACGACGTTGTTACATGGATTTAAACATGGTTTAGAAACAAACTATTATTTTGATTATCATGTTAGCATTTATCCCCAACCCTTATCGCCTGATAAGTTTCCGACGATCTTACCATTGCATACAGCAACAACCTCGGTATACTTTGTTTACGACATGCAGCAAAACGATGTCATTACAATTTTTAAACGAAACCCTGGCAGTGTGGGATACTTGATCAACGAATTACCACCACATACGTTTAAACGATACGATAAATATGCACGTAGCATGAACATTTACATTCCTCTTTACATTTTTAAAAGTAAAGCACTCAGAGAAGATGCGTCGTGTAAAGAACAGTATGCAACATAGAGAGCACACATAAAAGATACCATCATATCGTCTGGTTTTGAAGTCATCACTTGTTGCGTAACAACGTCCGACTTGATTTTGCGAAATGCTTTTTTACGTTTGACCGCGCTTTTCATTAGCTGACGGTACAGGTCAACAAGCATCTGGTTGGAACGTGAAATTGATTCGATCTGTATAAACTCTCGATGTTCGTTTTTCAACAAAAGTTGTTTAAACTCGGGAAGCTGTATTTCTTCATCTGTAATGTTGCTTAAGGTTGTTTCAGACCATCTTGACGGTCGCTGTTGTGCGGTAGCGTCGTTGACCACTGATTGGTTGTCATCATCCGAGTTCGACACAACAACATGCTTCGGAAGACTTGATGATAATGATTGAAATATATCTTGTTTAACTGACAGGGCATGCTTGATATTGTCTCTGTTCTGGAGCTCTTGTGTAATTTGTTTTGAATATTTTGACGTGTTTGAAACTCTATCATTAAACATAATATGATCTTGAACGCTGTATGTGTTTTCTGAAATTAATTTGTTTGATATGGCTATCTTTCTAGAATTTAAAAGATTGCACATTGTGGTGTAAGCGGTTGTTTTGTTTTGTTCATCTAAAATAAAACCTTTTATGTTGTCTCTAATTTTATAATAGTCAGGATCATTTTTTGAAACGACGTGAAATTGCATGTCTGCCCCCATTCTATAATGGTGAAAAACCTTATGCGTGTAATCGCTTTCATTACAAAATGCATGTTGTTTGTTGATAGTATGTGTTGCGTGGTAAATTGTTCTGTCTTGCCTGTCTTTTAAAAAATTATCACGGAGTGCTTGTTTTAAACGGGTAAAATATAGAAGGTTTACTTCAGACGGTAAATTTGTCTCGACCAAACTGTTTAATATAATATAAGTATTCATGGGCAAAATTTCAACATGATTTCCTTCTGCAATAATAACGTGCTGTTTACCGACAAGTTCAGGATGCATTTTATAAATATTAGTCACGTGCGTGTAAAGACACGATGCATTAACAGCATGGTCGTATTGCGACAAGGGTATTTGATCTAAGCCAAGCACCACCATCTTGTAATCGTAAAGGGTGTAAATGGGTGGGACAGTATCATCACCTTCCGTATCTTCATGATCCTCATTCCTTGAACAAGGTTGATTGGACTCGTACACGATTGCAACTGTTGTAATTCCCATGCAATGTTGTACACTTAAAGAAGGATCAATGTAAGTGTACATACATAGGACATCTTCTTTACGAATATCGATACGATCTTGAAACACGTCGCATAACGATTCAAACGTGATAACCCTGTGCATCTGTGTAGATTTGTTCATGCACATCAAATCTTTAGAGTCCATGTCCATATCTCCTATACCCTGTAGTTCTTTTTGTCCAAGGTTCTTACCTAAGGCAGAAAGTACAAGATGTACGTCTTGGTCTGCTAGTGTGTGAGGCGGTAAAAAATGGGCATAATGAGCACATGATATATTATGAGAAAAATTTACATTATACACATCAACGGCCTTAAGACAAAAAGGACAGTTCATGAAAGTTTCTATGGTGTTAAATATTTTCTTATTTAAAGGATTGTTGTTCTTGCAAAGGTAGGACCATTTGTCCCAAAAAGCGCTTTTTTTATTGAGCGCTTTTGTAGATGCCATGAGTATATGACATTTTTGACTGCTACCAAGCGGTATGGCAGCGGTAAGTGTTGAACTTCGGGTCGCTGCTGTTTCATCCATGACAACAAAGGACGAATCTTGACCTCTCACAGCCCCACCGCTTGTAACAATCGCCATACAACCTCCCGTTGGGTTATCTGAATTTGTATTTGGAGATTCGATACCAAAGGCCGACCAATTTTCGTTCCATTTAAATTTAAAGGAAGAAGAATGACTAGCATAATAGCCTCCCGGGTAGACAAAACATTTAGGTGAAATCCTATCGTTTATTTCAATCAACCTGTTCAGGTATTTTTCGTATGCACTTTTAACACCTGTCTCAACCACCATCTTGACATGAGCTATAAGCAAAATATCCTTCGGCGAAAATCTGTATTGTACAGCAGCGGTCAGTGCGCCCATAATTTCTGTCTTGCCCATGCGACGAGGCATACTTAATTTACTAAACCTTGCATCGTACGCATCAACAATGTGGGCATAGTGATCATATAGGCTCGTTATATTTTCAGCACATGCCATCTTAACCGTGTCTATATTTAATCCCCTACCTACCATGTAAAATGCATTTTCACCGTAAGACACAGATCCACCATAAGTACAAGCTATAGAAATAAGAGTACTGTAAATAATTTGGAGTTGTGCGTGTTCAAAACGTCGATTCTTTTCATCAAATAATTTGAGAATGTCACGATGCGATTCTTTGACAGCGTTAATAATCCAGGCTGATTGTGCTTGATCTTTGGTGTCGTAGAAATTGCAATCATTATTCAATTTAAAATCTGTACGAACGCACTGCCTTATGTGTTGTAAAATTACATCATCTGATCGTTTCATGTGTTTAGAAACGTGTGATATACGTTCGTTAATTTTCAAATATTTAGCCTTGTTATTTCGACCTTCTTGTAATAAACGATCTATATTGTAAAAACTGCTATTGTCTTCTTCGTCCTTCTTTTGCATGTCAACATCTTGTCTAAACTGTTCGGGTGCCTTACAAGTTTTTGTTTTGTTTTTCTTACCCATTCTATGAAAATCTAATACACACTTTTTTCTTTAAATAAAAACAAAACATATCTTCTTATTTATGTCCATTTGACAAATATAAAATAAGTTTCCAAACATCACGCCTTTTTAGTCTATCAAAGATCAACATTAACGTCTATAACCGAACACAATAAGCTTCATAAATTGTAGAAAATTCACCCTCTCTCTCTCTCTTTCTTTGTATGTCTGTGTTATAGTTTATGTATTAAGAGTTTGTATCCTTATCTAGTTTTATTTGTTAAGCTTGTTCTCTAAATATCCGCTCTATGTTAACAGCACACCCTTTCACCATCACACCATGCTTTATCATACAAATTTGACCATGACAACGAAATTCTTGTTTTATATTACACTCCCACTCTCTCGATATATATTTAACTTCCAACTTATAAGAAATAATAAAAAAAAACGTGTGTCATCAGTCGTTAACATTCGTTTATACATCACAGACAACACAAAGATTCAGCTGCAAAATATACATGTCTCATTACCATTACATAGCTTAACAAAATCCATACTAATGTTTTGCCTCAGGTCCCTCATATCAATGCAATTACCTTTTCTATGAACGTGCAATGTCAACTCATCGTAGGTGCATTCTTTATGTAAACATAAAACTTGACATTCAATTAATTTATCGATGAATTTAAACGTATACGGCGGATTAAATAGTACAGCACAATAATTTGTCGGAGTTGTAGATTCATAAGTATCGTTATCTATTACGACTACATTTTCAATTTTTAGTTTTGATGTAGGACACATGTACGATATAGACTTGTTGTTTAGATTCGTCATAACTTTGATCAAATCTTGACCATCTGTTACAGCTGTGTTCTTGTTATTTACGATCTTGCATCCACCACTCATTTTGTTGGCGCATATTAAAAATGGATTGGATGAATATAAATCGAAATTCTCGATATTCCAACGTTCCTTGAATTTGGTAGCATAAAGACAGACTGGTAGCAGTTTGTGATTTGGTGTTCCACATGGACATTCGAAGATTAGTTTGTTGACAAACATGCTGTAACCAATTTGAAAACGTGTAAAGACAAGCGAGTTTTCACACGCCACGGTTTCAAGCTTATATGAATCCATGTTACACGTTTACAGCAAAGTAACAGTTTAACGGGGTCTTTGCTCAATTGTAATGAATTTAAAAAGTGAGTCGGAGAGTTTATACAAGTGTAGTGTCTTCAAATCTGCGTTGTTCTTGTAGCATTTCATGAAGATGAACAGCATGCTAAAAAAGAAACTGCTTGTGGTTCAGAATAACATCTTTGATTACGATTATAATTTCCGGTTCAAGCGGACTGCTTCAAAATAGCGCTCCGTAGCGTGGTTATCGACCGTGCTTGTGTTTATGCCTTTGTCTCCTCTTCATCGTCTACGCTGCTAGCGTGGTTATCGATCGTTTTTGTGTTGACAATTTTTGTTGACGTGGTGACGTTCATGCCTTTGCTATAAGTCTGTGTCAAAATAGTTTTTGTTTTTGCAAAGAGGTAGTTGGTTTCAAAATAATTTTTTGCTTTTGCGAAGGGGTAACTACATTTAAACGTCTTTTCACCTCCTATATTTCATAATACCATACAACCATAACCAAACAAGTACACACTATACATGACTCTTTTATTATTATTATTATTATTATTATAATTAATATTATTATCAGAAGTAGAAGTAGTAGTAGTAGTAGTAGTAGTATTGTATTCATTCAATATATGTATGCCGTAACAACTATCTTCAAAATAAAATACATGACATACAAAGTACCCAATATAATTAACTCATTTTTCTAAACATATCTCATC
>JARBES010000062.1:966217-984093 GCA_030265145.1 Strongylocentrotus pallidus
ATCCTTGCTTCTGATTGGTTATCAGCAGATTTGTCACAGATTTTTGTAATTTGTCATTGAAAAAAGGTATTTGTCATTGAAAAAAGGTTTTGTGAAACGGTTCCCAGAATATTGTTATTTACCATGTCACTCATAATTTTTTTATTGAAGGTTGGTTTGTTTGTTTGTTTTACCTGGCTGCTAAGAAAGTAGGTGTATGCTTGTAAGTAGGCAACCAGGGGACCAACAGCTTTAAGTCCTCTCCGAGGGAGTTTCTAATGAGGATTAGTGCCTTACCATAGGGCACTAGTGCATCGCCTTGGTTTCGAACCCAGGTCACCGGATTACGAGACCACTGCTCTCCCGACTGAGCTATCGCACCTTCTTTTACTATCAAACTCAAGACATGTATGTATCTTGCAAAGCCAATGAATCGATTAGATTTTAGGGTCATGAGGTCAAAGATCAAAAGGTCAACCATGTATATGAAAAATCGCTTGTAATCACGATATCCTGAGAACCTTTTAATGGATTACAATCAAACTTGAATTTTAAAAATAAGTTTTGTTTTGGTTTGTAAAATTGCTCCATGGTGGAGGCATCATTTTCGACTGCACGCATCATCAATACTAGTGAACAGGAGGGATTAGACCGCCCTGCAAGGTCACTGGACAGGTGGTTATCTCATCAAATCAGCTCTCAATTAACATAATAAAAAGAGGATCATGGGGGACCAATGGTCACCGATTATGCATTGTTTGTTATATAGAGGGAGCAAGTAGCTATAAGTAGTGCGGTGTGGCTTTAAATGCTTCTCGTTTGTGCCAATGACTAGTGTAATATACACATGTTCTATTCATTTATTCAATGTTTTATTTTGTCATGTTATCTTTAGATTAGCTGATGGGGATGCTACAGATGAAACCTTCCCCGGATTAGGGTTTGTGATTGATTTCTTATCAAGGTGAGATTCCTTCCTATTTATCTTAAAGACACATACATGTAGTTTGTTTGTTTGTTTTATTTATTCACCATGTAAAATAATTGTTTACAGATAATGAAATTCAGTGGGTTACATCGAGATATAATACATAGTAGGAACAGTGCATAAACAAAAAATGCTGGAAGCGCAACGTCCCTAAGATAACATAGCTGGTAGTTATTAGGTTTAAATAGTGGTAGGTTCTAGGACACCTACCCCCTGGACAACCACCCTCCATATAACCACCCTCCGGATAACCACTCTCTAGGACAACCACCCTCTAGGGCAACCACCCTCTAGGACAACTAGGGGTTTGTTGTCTGGGGGGTAGTTGTCCAAGGGGGAAGTTGTCCTAGGGGGAAGTTGTCCTAGGGGGCAGTTGTCCTAGAGGGTGGTTTTCCTAGGAGTGCTTATCCAGGGGGTGGTTGTCCAGTGTGTAGGTGTCCGGATACGATAGTAGTGGGCTCTTATGGGGAATTTTAACACCATTTCTTCTTCCTTTTGAGTACAGACCTCTTTACAGAGTATTATCGTACTATACTGGGGGTGTGTGCAGGTGGACCACTACACCGGGGTTTCCCCCTACTCTTATACGAATAGCGCAGTGGGTTCTTATCGTGCAGAGGTAGTGACTCTTCTCTACACGGGGCCTCCATTTAACGTCCTATCCCAGGGACGGAGTGTTTTCCACTTAACATAACCTGCGTCTATGAACAAGGGAAGGGGCACGTTAACACACAACACAGGCTTCAGTCATCCGCCTCGGTGGGAGTCGAACCTGGGATCTTTGGTTCGACAGGCGGACGCTTTGCCGACTGAGCCAACTCGCCTCCTGTTTTAGGTGTTTGCCCAATAACAGGTGTTGTCAATCACCAGGATTCTCCTTCAGTTTTTTGACCAACAGACCTGATGCATTTTCCACCAATCGCCCTATATGGAAATGTCATTATCTTTCATTTCCCTCACCCGAAGACTCTTAGGGAGACTAGGGGGTGTTTTCTTTATGGGACCAATGGTTTGTTGTGTGCAGACTTGTACTCCCATTGACAGTATTTCAACCAAGTCTGGTATCAGTGAATTATGACCTATTACACGTGGAAACTGACTAACAATTCTCCCTTTAACAGATCACTTTGGAGAAAGCACATGAATGAACGATCTTCAAATATCCACAGATCTTTTAAACATAGAAAAGTCCCATGTTGTGCATTTTTTGAATAATTACTGCCAAATTTGCTTCATGAATGTCTTTTCTTTGCCCTCTGGAAAAGAAGACGTCAACCTGTGTATCATAGAATGTACCATTGGTCCATGAATGAAAAATGATTTCACAACTTTCATGAGCGCTTGTACACATGTATCCATTAGTCAGCTCTATGGAGTTTTATGCTCTGTGTCTGCTCATGCGAAGATCATATCTCCGAAAAAGGCTTACATGTATTTATTTGCATCTTCTCCCATTTAAATCACGCTTCATTACAATCATTACCATTATTTGTATTATCACCAATCTTGAATGTATTTTTATTTGGACTTGTAAGAAAGTACAGTCAAACCTGTCTACAGCGACCGCCCAAGGGAAACACAAAAGTGGTCTTTGTAGACAGGTGGTCTCTGTAGACAAGTTCCTTTAGTACATGTTTCAACAAGAAACCATTTTCAAGTGAAACAAAAAATGTGTTCCTTGTGGACAGGTGGTCTTTGTAGACAGGTGGTCACTAAAGCAGGTTTGACTGTACTTGTACTTGAAAGTGTGTTTCACATTAATGAGCAGGAATGCAATGGAAATAAACATGTCCAATAACATAGAAACTAACCTCCATCTTCCTTTTGTATGTAGCTTATCTGATCATGAGCTGGTATGGAGATATGTAGACTGGGCCATGAGGAAAGAACCTGAGAACGCTACTAAGGTAAAGACCAAAAATATTTTGTGGCTATACTGGTGGTTTTGTGATGGTGATAGTGGTGGTGGCAGTGATGATGATAATGTTGACGATGACCATGGTATTGATGATGGTGGCGGTGGTGGTGATGATGATGTTGACGGTGACAATTTTATTCTACTCTTATCTCTGTCTTTCTATTTTTCGCTCCTTTCTATTCTTTCTGTGTAACCTTCTTTATGGATGTGTGTGTGTGTTAATGTGTATGTGTGTACTTGTATTATGCAAGTCTTTTACTTTTTATTGTAATTTATGTTCATTATCTTGGTATTGTTTGTTACAGGGCCCCGATTACAAGCAGATTTCTGCTTCTAAGGGGTCCTAACCATTATATTGTGTATTGTATATTTTCATTGTAAATTGTTTTATACTGGTTGATTAAAGAATTGAATTGAATTGAATTGAAAACGATGATAGTTGTGGCGCTAAATTTGTTGATGATGATGATGGTGATGATAGTGAAGATGAAGATGATGGAAAGGAAGGTGATGGTGATGAGGATGAGGATTGAAATGAGGATAATAATGATGATATTGATTATTCTATTTGTACTGAAAATTTTGCTCCTGCTGCTGCTGATGATGGTGGTGTTCTTGATAAACATTTTAAATGATGCCTCAAAATGTTCTTAAATGGGCAAATCTTTGAGTTATCACTTCAATTGTGGTGCCTGTGCTGTTTAATGTTTCCTAACAGAAATGCCATTATCATCATCATCATTGTCATCACAATCATCAACTTTATCTTCATCATCATTATATTAATCCTCATCTCAATCATCAACATCATCATCACCATCATCAGTATCAACATCATCATCACCATCATCATTATCAACATCATCATCACCATCATCATTATCAACATCAACATCATTATCATCATCAACATCAACATCATCATTATCATCATCATCATCATTATCATCATCATCATCATCCTCATCATTATCATCATCATCATCATCATCATCATCATCATCATCATCATCATCATCATCATCATCATAAAGTTAAAAATGATGGTTATGAGAATGCTATTGGTATACTTCAAAAATTTAATGACAGTAACAAAAAAAGTGATAATAATTTGATAAAAATGATACTGATAAGAGTGACAATTCTGAATAATATATATCTTAAAATATTTATAAAGAACGTTTACCAACCCTAAATCTTTTTCTCCAGATTTTCAC
Organism: Strongylocentrotus pallidus; assembly: GCA_030265145.1. NCBI lineage: Eukaryota > Metazoa > Echinodermata > Echinoidea > Camarodonta > Strongylocentrotidae > Strongylocentrotus > Strongylocentrotus pallidus. Next base: position 970,320 of record JARBES010000062.1, read on the forward strand.
TGAGAGACCGGAGAATGAGCCAGTGAGTGAGAGGATGAGACCAGACGTGATCATTGACTATCTCCACGCCTACCCTAGGGCCGTCATCAGATACCTCGAACATCTCGTCTTCGTCAAGAAAATGGAGGTATGATTTTGAATGATTTTGTTTTTAATGAAGGGTTATAAAGGGTGAAACTAATCAATGTAAATCTGGATCTGAGCCTCTTGTTGGTTTCATTTATCTTTTCTCTCTCTCTCTCTCCTTTTCTCCCCCACTTTCTCTCTCAATCCGGACTCACTTCCAAAATAGTTAGTAGTTGTAATAGTTGTAGCCCTGCCATAGGCTTAAAGGCATCGTTTAACTCGTAGCTCTACATATTGATAAAGGTTTGCTTTAACTTGGATGCTAAGAAAGCATAAGTAAGCAGCAATAGGACCATCAGCTATAAGTCTTCCTCTAGGGACTTGGTAATGAGGATTAGGGCCTTAAAGGCATCATTAACAATGTTAAATGTGAGATGCATGGCCCTACAGTACGTGTTTTCAGTGTCTTTGATATGGTGTAATATTGAAGCCCTAAAAAAATTGCACTTCAAAATGATCATGAAGTGCCTCAAGAAAGTAAAAATCTTTGAGTGACCGGTTTTACCATACTCATTTTCCCCAATTGACTGTAGTGTTACAAAAACCGTTAGGAAAACGCAAAATTTGATTTTGATTTTGATTTCCAATCATAAATATCTTGGTAATCAGACAGGCGATTGGCTTGTAAAAGTCATGGGGTTCTTGACTGACCAAAAGGTTTATAATTATCATTGCAGCATGAGCTAAATCCAGGATTGTGTTTCAGAATCTGAGCTGAGTTTATACCCTTTAATCCCGGAGGCATCTGATTATTGGAGGCAATTGGTTTATGAAAATATTTCTCTTTGTATAATTTCCTTTCTGTAATTTGTTATTGTTGTTGTTTGTATGTTTGGTGTTGCCTTAGGTGGATTATAGTTAAGCATGTCATTTAATGCTTTGATATTAGATCATATTTTCCAAAATACTAGTACTTGATTTTAGTGCCTGTATTAAATTTGTAAAACTACGCTATTTCTTTTCCAAAAATTTAAATTGCTTTATAAACTCTACTCTACTCTCTGATTATAAGGGAATTAATTTTCTTTAGAATTATCTAATTCATTATTTAAAATAAATTTATTACTTACCGGTAGGGTTGAGTGTTTTATCATCCATATTATTGTGAAGTTGCTTTTTTTTTAATTCTGTGGAAAACTACTGCGATGTATTCAGACTATGACCTCTAAATGAGGCTTCCTCCTCACGTCAGCTATTGTGCTCTAAATCCACAGAATTTTGGCTTTTTGAGAGAAAAAAAACCACAGACAAAAACATCGAATTGAGGGTTTTGGGATAATAATTGGTTTCGCTTGACCAGGAGACGATGAACTTGTGTACTGCTTTGCTTTTGTGTTCTGTCGCTGGGTCGCTGAGCCGTGGTTTGAGCTGCGGGGATGGAATTTGACAAAACAAGTTCAAGTAAAGTTGTGCTTAGGATCTGTGGGAGCCAAGGGAGAGGTTTGGGTCATAGGTCATAGGTCAATGGTCAAGGGTTAATGCTGTGTCAGCTCTGTAGAGCTTTGATTAGTGTTTAATAAAGGGGGAGGCGCGATGGCTCAGTGGTAGAGCAGTGGTCTCATAACCGGGAGGTCCTGGGTTCTAAATAGAGTCGTGCTCTTGTGCTCTTTGGTAAGGCATTAATCCTCATTACCATGTCCCTTGGAGAGGACTTAGAGCTGATGGTCCCCTTGCTGCTAACTTATGCTTTCTTAGCATCCAGGTTAAAGCAAACCAGGTTAAAGCAAACCATCATTAATAAAGAACTGTGACTTAAAACGTTATAACGTTGTGGCCCTTTTTTACCAGTTTTGAGACTATTTGAATGAATAGATCGAGAACTAGAGTAATGGAAAAGTGTCAAGGCGTATACTACACTGAGAAGCTTATATCTTAGAAAAATTTAAACCCCCTGAATATTGGAAGAAACATTAAAAAGTAACTTTTATGGATCGTAATTGCCGGTTTAGATACATTCTGAATTAGAATAAAAGCAACTTACATAATATGAGTGGGCTAGTGGCCACACCCGTTCACACTTACTTGAATTAGGGCCTAAATACGGCCTGCGCTGAAGCCAAGTCCGACTTGGGTCCCATGTGCAAGGTGTAATTTAATATGTTAGTTTCTTTATCAATATTATTCCTTAACTGTAAACCCATTTCGGTTATGCAATACATTAAAGTTTTTAAGGTTGATTTTCGAAAGGCCAGCTATGCTTGTTTTGGGTGGCCTCTACAATTAATTCATAGCATGTCGATACAACACCACCTTTTTTTTCCTCTTTTTTTCAATTGATTTTCTAAAGTCTAGCTTTACTTGAATTATTTATATTTGGTAATCTCTACACTTTAAAGCCCGTCTGTACTAGTCTGGCCAGAAGGGATTAGATCACCCAGCTTGGTCACTGACAGGTGGTTATATCATCAACTAAGCTCTCAATTAACATAAGAAAAAGAGAATCATGGGGAACCATCAGGCACCACTTAGGCATTGTTTTCTATAGAGGGAGCAAGTAGCTACAAGTAGTACAGTTAGGTTTTAAATATAGTACATGTACATGTATGTCAATAGAACAGTTTTTTGCTTTTTTGTTTAAATAATGTCGGAGCACCCTTTGAGGGTGTTAACACACCACGGTACAAGGAACCAGATGAATTATACTTTGTCATGGTACCAATGCTTCAATTCTAGATTTCTTTATCTCATGTATCTGTCTTTTCTCACACAATGCCTGTGACATTTCACTCAATCAATGTAGCTTGAAAACATATTGTGCTCAATTTTCCAACATTTAAAGAAAAGGTTGAGTTCTGGGAAGAGGTGAAAAATAATTTGTGAGGGTTATCATTTGTATTATGAAAGTGTGGAAGAACATCAGATAAAAAATGTTCCCTGAAAAGAATGGCTTTTCAAATTCTTTCATATTCTAAATAAGGCATGTAACAACATAAAGATCGGGCTGGATTTTTATGCCACATGTTTGTGTAGCCCCATATACATTTTTCTGTGTACAGTGCTTGTAACTTTACCAAGACTGGGCCAATTTCTTATCATTTTGATGATTCCAGAACCTTGCAGTACACGTCAATACCTATATGCTAGATGATCAACCTTTTCTAATCAATTCTACTCTGTTTCTTTCACAATGCAATTGCATGACCAGAACTCAACTTTATCTTTAATGGAATGCCGTCACGTTCAAACATGTTTTTTTCAAAGAGTAGATTTGTTAATGTTGACATAGATCGAAATCTGCTGTTTAGATTTTTTACTTCCTCTTCTTCTAAAAACAATTCTATCATTTAAATGTATTTATAGATAATCTGATGTGAATATTGCTTACACAACCTCAGTCTACCTTCTACCCTTCATCTCGTTCTCTCTGTCTCTATTTCTCTTTCGTTCTCTTCTCTCTTTCTTTTTTTCTCTTTCTCTCTTTCTCGCTTTCTCTTTTTCTCTTTCTTTCTCTTTCTCTCTTTCTCTTTTTCTCTTTCTCTATTTCTCTTTTTTTTTCCCTCTTTTTCTTTTCTGTCTTTCTTTCTTTCTCATTCTCTATTTCTCGTTCTTTCTCTTCTCTTTCTCTTTTTCTCTCTTTTTCTCTCTTTTTCTCTCTTTCTCTCTTTCTCTTTCTATCTTTCTCGTTCTCTTGTTTTCTATTTCTCTAGACTTTCTTTCTCTTCTCATTCTCTTTTTCTCTCTTTCTCTCTTTCTCTTTCTATCTTTCTCGTTCTCTTGTTTCCTATTTCTCTAGACTTTCTTTCTCTTCTCTCTTTCTCTTTTCTTTTTCTCTTTCTCTTCTCTTTTTCTCTTTCTCTTCTCTTTTTCTCTTTCTCTTTCTCTGTCTCTTGTTCTCTCTTTGCCTTTCAGTCAATCGCTTTGTTACTCTTAGCTCTATTTCTCCTCACCTTTTATCTTTCCCCTCTACATCATTCTCCCTCCCTCTCTCTCTCTCTCTCTCTATCTCTCTCTCTCTCTCTCTCTCTCTCTCTCTATCTCTTTCTCTCTCTCTCTATCTCTTTCTCTCTTGCTCTCTCTCTCTCCCTCTCCCTCTCCCATCAGTTATCTTCATTTGTACTTTTATATCTCTTTCCTTACATCTCTTAGATATCACATGTCTAGCTTTACTTATGCAATGATTTTTTTTTGGGGGGGGTCTTTTTTGTCTTTTTTTTTTACTACATTTCTTTTGTACATTCTGACAATTGACATCCATTTGTAAATATAGAATTATTCTTTTTTAAACACCTTCAGCCAGTGCTGCTGGTCAGTTCTTATATACCAGTATATAAATATGTAAGTAAAAAATAAATAAATGTCAGGGGACCTTCATCTGAATTTTGAGACATGGTCCACCACACAATTACTCCATGATAAATGTCCTGCACCAACCAATTCTATTCAAAGGTTCAAGGTTTATTTATTTTTCTCACATAGATTCAAGCATTAACATTAACATTTACAGAGTAAGGTTAGACAAGGGGATTCATGAAGCACAGCTTGCAAATTGGGTCACCTTTAAACTACAATAAAAGACAAGTAACATAAAATCAAGAAAGAATGTATGTACTACTCTATTATACCTTTACCAAGTTTTGTAATTGTTAACGTATGTGAACAATTGATTTGTCCTGACTAATGTTTATTGAGGATGTGACACATGGAGGTTTGCATGTAAAAGTATTCAGCAAAGGCTCCAATCCGACCAGTCTATCTTCCATTCTTGAGTTAAGAAAAACACAAAAAACATCCAATTTACAAGGAGTATAAATATGACAGTTATTAACATGTAGACATAAAGCATAGCTTGTAAATTGAGCCACCTTGAAACTACAATAAAAGATGAATAACATGAAAGGAAGAAGGAGTGTATGTACAATGCATTTATATATATAAACACATCCACACAACCACACACCCACACACACATAAGTCAGAATAACTTCAGGATGGTTTTTCTCTCCCAAAGTCATTTTTAAAGTCAGAATTCCCCATGGCCTTTAATGCTGGCATTCCAGCAAACGCCCACAAAATGTGTGAATTCTGTTTTCTGAAAAACACATCAAACTTCTACTCCATGGCATTGTATAATTGATATGTTGATGCGTGTTTTTACCATGATCGTTCGATAAGCAGTAGAGCATAGCGTTATGATTAGGTACGGAATTCCATGCTGTTATTCAGCCATGGTTTATTACCACGTTCTGGCGTCGATTTCGAAAAAGAGGGTTTTTTCCAGCATTTTGTTTATTTCTGTTTTGCACTTTTATTCAAAGTCATGCCACGTTTGATATAATCTGAGTTGAGTGGATGATTTTCTCAGCAAGCTTTTCTCATTTTTTTTTCAGGTGATTTTTCATTCAGCCAGATTTCAATTTTCATGAAAGGAGACACCCCATGCGTAATTTTTATATTTATTTAATATGTTTCCAAAATTGATACCCTCTTCCCTCCCTCTTTCTCATATTCTCACATTTACACTTTCTGTCTATCATTATTAAACTATAGAAAAGACAAAGAAAACAATCAATGTTACATATATATGTCTTTAATACTCGCTGTCTCCCCCTTTCTCTATCCTCTCTTCCTATATCTTTGGTTTCCATCTCTCTTTTTCCTCTCTGTTCACTCTGTTTCTCTGTATATGTAACTCTTCTTTTTATTTCCCTATCTATATATATCTTACTGTTCATTCTCTTTTCCTCTGTACTTTTCTCTAACCCATCTTCCTCTCATTCTCTCTTTCCTCCTCCTTTCTCTTTCTCTCTATCTCTCTCTCTCTCCCTCTTACTCTCTCTCTCTCTCTCTCTTACTCTCCCTCGCTCTCGATCCCTTTCCTATTTCCATCTCCCTTCTTCCTCTCCTTTTGCTCTATCTCTGCGTAAATTCCCTTCCCCTTCCCCTCTATCTCTCTCTATCATCTATATTTCTCTTTATCCCCCTTTTCTCTGTTATTTCCGCCTTGAACCCATCTTCCTCTCTTTCTTCCCTCCCCCTCCCTCTCTCTCTCTCTCTCCCTCTCTCTCTCTCTCTCCTTCTCTCTCCCTCTCTCTCTCCTTCTCTCTCCCTCTCTCTCTTGCCCTCTCTCTCTCCCTCTCTCTCTCTCCCTCTCTCTCTCGCTCCCCCTCCCTCTCTCTCTTTCTCTCCTCCCTTTCATTCAGTTTAATAGTGGTGAGCAAGGTCACTATAAAATGGCCTGTTCATTCAAATAAATTTCTTTATTCCTTTATTCTTTTATTCCTTTATTCCAGCTTTTCAATAGATTTACCTAGTATTATGACCACCCCCATAGGGCTGATCTATTTGTCCATGTTTTTCGAATGAAATGCTCCTTTTATGCTAGAGAAAATAACTCTGCTTGTGCCACCGATTTTACTCTAAAGACCGGCACCCTTAAATCCCAATGTGGTTTGTTCTTTTCCCTCCTTTTTTTAATAATAAAGTGTAATTTGAGCTTTATAATACGTATCTCTATGCACACTCACATTCTTGTGGTGAGATGTACACTTTGCATTTAAGTTGTCCTTTTTTATGAAATAGTTTGGTGCACGGTTTTTAAAACATATTGCTCCTGACTTCCTGATTTATTTATTGTTTCCGATGGATTCTTATGTTGTCCATATTCTACATGTTTTGCAATTGGTTTTATGCCTCACTTTGACACACTGCATATGATGCATGACTACCGTATTTTTAATTTTGTTTAAAGGGGAATTGGGAAGTGGCTTTCTCTCTCAAATAACATGTATTTGGGGAGGTGAATTCATAGTTTATTTCTTGTCACAATTCCCTCAGATATTGTTCATATATATATGTTGCCCATTTGTAAGTTTTATCTTTCTCTTTCTCTCTTTCTTTCGATCTCTTTACAAGCTTTGTCTTAGTTTTTGTCTTTATTACCATATTTAAGGCTTGTTCAGGTATGGCGCTGTAAACCGCCGCAAAAAAGCTGCAATATTTGTTTGTACGCCCTCCCTCTCCCCTCGTCATATTACCAGCCTACTCTCTTTCCTCCCTCCATCTTCCACTTTCTTTCCTTATCTCTCTGTCTCTATCTTATCCCTCCCTCCCCTCCTGTCATTTTGCCCCCGCCCTCTATCTGTATAATTATGTCTGTCTAATGTACAGCATAACATACATGTACAGTTAACTGAATTATTCATACCCCTTTTAATAAATATGATGTTTTGTGTCTGTTTCTTAACTCAAGAATGAAAAGTGGATAGGTTGAATTTGGGCCATTGTTGAATACTTTTGGATGTAATCTTTCAATATCACATTCTCAAGAAACATAACTTGGGACAAATACAGTTTTCGCATAAGTGAAAATCAAAAGACTTGGTTATAGGGTATACATGTAAATACAATATCGGTCTTCTGCATTCTCCCCCTTTTCTTTCTTTTCAAATACGATTAATTGTATATTGATTATTTATATTTATTTATTTATGAATTACTACTTGTATTACTTATCATTATATTGCTAAAATGTATTCATTGTTATTTTTGTTATTGTTTATGGAAAATACAGAAATAAAACTTGAAACTGAAAAAAAAAAAAAAAAATGAAATAATTCAGTTATCAAATTTATCTCTTGATCCTCCGTCTTTCACCCAAAACTTTTATCGACCACAGAAAGCATTTCCCATACATTGAAAGCCATGACCTGAAATGCCCTTCCTTCCAAATTGAATACCCTTGGGGTGAAAAAAAAACACTCATCCTTTTTTAAAAGATTTGCATTCATTAATAATACTGTAACCTCGTCCTCAATTTTAAAGCAGTTTATTGTTGAATAAAAAGAAAGAAAAGGAAGAATGCAATACTCCATAGTTTGGGACACTGCTGTATTCATACTGATGCTCGAGTTGGAAAAGATAGTGACTCGCTGACTGTTTTTACTTGTCTCTCTAATCTGGTGCTTTGCTGTTAAGCAGGTTTTAAGCATTGAAAACACCTTTCTTTTTTCTGTCTTGAGCTGTTTCCATCATCTTGTGGTGTCATTTGCTTTTAAACCATCCAACATCATGAGTCTTTTCCTTCCATCCTTCCCTCCATGATATCTCGCAGGAGTCCATCATGCCGTAGAATAAGCCCAATCCGTTTCTTCTATCTCTGCTGCCATGCTAGATTCCGTTCCTCCCCGGCTCTCTGTAAAACTTCATCATTTGTCACTTTATTCATTCAAATTTACCTCAGCCGTCTTCCTTTACAGCCACCTTTCACAACTCTTCAATCTTTTTCACTCCAACCTTTTTAAAGCCATTGTTTTGCCTGAATGCTAATAAAGCATATGAGAGGGTGTACTGGTATGTGTGCAGTTAATAACTTAATTATTCATACCCATTGTAAATTTGATATTTTTTGTGTCTTCCGTAACTCAAGAATAAAAGTTGAACTGGTTGAATACTTTGAGATGTAAACTTTGATATGTCACATTCTCAAGAAACATAAATCAGGGTAATATTTTGCATACTAGAACTATAAACTTGGTAAGGATATGAATAATTTAGTTCTTTACTTTAATAAGTATAGGTAAGCAGGGAACCAGTGGCTTTAAATCCCCTCTAGCGTTTTTAATAATCATATAATAATCATGAATTTATAAAGTAAAGAAACTATGCTAAATACACTCTGCTGTACTGCAAAAGTTTCTCATGTCCTTAAAACCACTTTATGGACCAAACAGGTTTTTCAGGAATTTTGAAGAAAACAAATTCAGGATTTTTTTAACGAAGCTTGCGGTTATACACCTCATATTCTATCTCATGCTCAACGTTTCAATCCTGTTGTACTTATGGTCATCTTCATGATCTTTGAGGAATATAGACCTAACAGGATTTTTAAGGAATATTGGCTCATCAGGATTATTGAGCGAAGCTTAATGTGGTTACACCATGTATTCTTTCAAGAGGAATTATGTGGCCCTGATAAGGGCCCACTCATGCCCAACGTTTCTATAGGTTGTACCAAGATTGCCCTTCAGGATCCAGATTTTTAAGGAACATTGACCAATCAGGATTTTCAGGGATTATAGACCAGTCATGATCTTTGAGGAATATGGACCTAAGAGGATTTGTAAGGAATATTGGACAATCAGGATTTTTTGCGGTTACACCACATATTCTTTCAAGAGTGATTAGGTGAACCTGATAAGGGCCAACTCGTAATCAACGTTTCTATAGGTTATACTTATCAATGTCTTCAGGATCCGGATTTTTGAGGAACATTTACCAATCAGGATTTTTGAGGAATTATTGACCAATCAGGATTTTCAGGAATTATAGACCAGTCATGAACTTTGAGGAATATGGACCTACAAGTATTTTAAAGGAATTTTGACACAATCCGGATTTTAATGAATATTGGTCAATCAGGATTTGTGAACAAAGCTTGCTGTTTACACCACATATTCTTTCAAAAGTGATTAGCTTGCCCTGATTATGGCCACCTAACGCCCAACGTTTCAATAGGTTTGTACTTTATAGCCATCTTTAAAATCTGGATCTTTGAGGAATATGAACCTTACAGGATTTTAAAGGAATATTGACCAATCAACATTTTCCAGGAATTATTGATCAGGATCTTTGAGGAATATGGACCAAACTGGATTATTTTTAAGGATTGTTGAACTATCAGGATTTTAATGAATACTCACCACTCAGGATTTTAATCAATATTGACCAAATTATTTAAAGGAATATTGACCAATCAGGATTTTAGAGAATATTGACCAAGCAGGATTTTTCAGGGAATCGACAATCAGGATTTTTGAAGAATGTTGACCAATTAGGAGTTTTGAGGAATATTGGCCAGTCAGGATCTTCTTCTTCAGTGAGGTGGCGCTAGTTGCGCTGCTGGGGGCCATCACAAGTTTACGCCATCCTTCTCTGTCTGCTGTTGCTCTCGTTGCCTCCGACAGCTTTTTCCCTGTCCATATGTGGATGTCTTTGAAATAGCAGGTCTGCCTCTTCTGCTGGACAGGATACTGAGGAATATTGACCAATCATGTTTGTAGTATTCTGCATTCACTAGTTGACCAATCAGGATGTCTGGATGTGATGTCAATCGTCTGGTAATGACCAATAGGAGCCACTGCAGGGCTTTCAAATATCACCTGCAATGCCCTCCCTATTGGACTGTACCAAAGATTGACGAGTCGAGTCGAGGCTGACGGCTTTCGATCGCATCTCTGATAATTTACAGTCCTCAAATACTTCTCCATGTTCTGTCTACCTGCAACGGATTTGATTTGATTTGTTTTGATTTCGATTTGATTTGATTTGATTTTGATTTGATTTGATTTTGATTTTGATTTATTTACCAACAGCAATACAGGACTAGTAATACATTTCATACAATGTGTTTACTAAGCATGCCTTCGCTCTGATCACTAATGATAATAATAATAATCTGGATATATATAGCGCTGCAAAATACTGTCTCTGAGCTCTTTACAGATATTATTACCCCAGTCAACGGAATCCTTCATACAACTCAATCATAACTCAATACATAGCTTTGCTGAAAAGGGGTTGTGGCCAAACTATCACTTACTTTCTTTTTGTGTTTTTTTTTCTTCTAATTTTATCATGATATATTTTGGTCTTCAGGAAGCTCAGTGCATAAATACAAATAGGGAATTGTGCATTTCATGGTTCAAAATGCTATGCCATTGTACCTTTTTGGCTGCAGATCAATTTGCGTTGTCTTTTCATAAAAAATAGAGCCAATTGATCTCTGCCTCTCTCTCTTTATATTGTGAGAAAGAGCCTTATTTAAAATATCACAATGCAGAAAGAATCAGACCAAAATAAATTGGAAAAATTAATGATCCATGATTCCTTTACTATACAAACAACGGAATTGCTGGCAGAAACTATTATTATGCGTCCGAAAATGCTACCCTATGTAACTCTTTCACCATTGGTGTGGACAAGTTTCCTGAGGCGGACTTCAGTAGTATCTTTATAGGGATGGCGGTTTTCAGGCTTTTGCCCGATTTCAGGCCCTGTTTCCCCTCTGTTTCAGAGCCTTTTAGAAATATGAAATACTATTTTGAGCACTTCTTTTGAGATCAAAGGCCATGATGTTATGCATGAAGAAAAAATACACAGGTAGAAATTCTTAGAACTGGGCTCATTAAAAAGTTTGGTGGTGCAACCTTCTCCATTTTTTCTCTTCATTGCACTACAAGCCGTCTTAGTTTTGGCTTTGAGCAAGAAACAAATTCAAGATTGTGAGATCATAAAGTCATGATTTTGTCCTTGTTCTTTGCCTTATTTTGAAGTTTTATTACATAATATAATCACTGATCCTGTAAATCTATTCCCCACATTTTAATAAATATTATACAACTTGAACTTTATGGCATTCGGGTTTGGTAAAGTAACTAATCATGGTTTTGCATAACAGCTAACACATATCAAAAGGAGGATTTTCCCAGTAGTATTCTTTCTGATGCAACAACCCTACTGCATTGATTTAAACGGGTGAACTCCATCCCAGGAACCTTAAGGGTGTTAGCTCAAATCCCTCAATGCCGAGTTAACGCCCTTCTGACTCTCAATGCCAGCATCGCGTGAGATAAATCTCTGAGAGAGAGAAAATTGATTGCTGTAATTCCGTCATCCAGAACAGAATCGTGGCACCAAGTTCCTTTTGAACGTCACTCAACCGCGTATGATTGCAATGCTATTTGCAGGTGTACGATCTGTAGGGGATATTTGCACAAGACGCCGCGCTTCAGCGTTATGGTTCCTTTACATTGCATAGAACGCTACATGATTCTCATAGAGTTGGGGAAGACTAGCACCTAAGGTATTCAATCGGCATTTAATGGTTTTTCATGTTTCATAGATTCTTTTGAAAAACTGAAATCTAACCTCTGATGAAGAAAAAAATTCCAAGGACAGCCATGTGAAAAAGCAACTTTTGGGTTTGAACTTGTGAAGTTTGATGTACAATGAATGATTTTCAGACTCCAAGTAGTACCGATATATAGAATATCTCTATAACTATTTTGCCACAAAGCTGAATTATAAACACGGTACATTGAAAATCTGTCAGGATGATGATAGTAGTCAAATTACATATCTATTGCTGTTTGAGAAGGCAAACATTTAAAGGTTTATATCCCAAATGGGTATGAAAACATTTGTATAAGAAAATTCTTAAGCAGGATTAGGCGATCGTGGTATTGGAGGGGTTGGAAGCCGTGGTGGAAGATTCCTAACGGATGGCCATGAAAAGGTGATCAACTCTGCAAGTGTTTTTTTGTTTCCCATGGGTTTGGTTCTCATGAGACCTGGGCCCTGTTTCATAAAACTTGATATCAATAAACAAGTTACAAGCTACTGAGATCGTGGCATCTGATTGGCTGAGAGCAAATTTATCATAGAAATTTAGCATTTGTCATTGATAACAAGATTTATGAAACAGGGACCTGAAGCAATCAGCCAAGACAACCAAGGTCATAGCATGATATCCATGATTGCTCATCTTCCAAAATCAATATGAAAACATCTGAAGCAATTCATTTCATTTCATTTCATTTTTATTTTTTCATTTCCAACAAAATATAATACATAATAACGAATACAATGTAAAATGTATTAGTTACAATCGGCCAAACCTGTCAGTTAAGAATCACTTTTTAAGGGAATAAAAAAGAATAATATCGTCTGTGTCCATGTTTACAGCTTAAGTTGCAGTCTGGTTATATGATTTCATGAAGAAAGAAACTTTGCATATCGATGATTGCTAAAGCAGGTTTGTCTCTGTTTACAAAGCAAATAAACGTTTATTTCTGATGTAAAAGTCACGCCATTGGGGCAGGGGTAATTTTCTGAACTCACATAATATTATCATAATTGCGCAAATGTTGGCATCTTTGTGGAAGAATTAGTACAGAGTTATTTTATCAGATAGACCTAAGCCAGGCATTTTAATTCAGATGTAAAAGTCACTCCATTCGGGCAAGGGTAATGTTCTGAACTCACATAATATTATTCTAATTGGGCAAACGTTGGCATCTTTGAGGTAGAATTAGTACAGAGTTATTGCATGAGAAAGGCCTAATGCTCAGTTGCCATCATGATAAAGGGGTAGTCCAGCTCCATTAGAGTTTTAATCTACATGTTTATCAGCATTGTTGTTACTTCTGATTATTTAGAAAATGTCCATAATTTTATCCAGCTTGGGTTTTGATAGAAAATAGGAATACAATTTTACATGTTGTTGTATTTCACAGTCCTGTTTTGGTTGAGTTTGTTTAAAGCTGTATATTTTTGTTCTCCTGTAATTCAGACTGAGTTCATTGAAGAATAGATATCTTTTTTAAGGATTATAACAAGTACTAACAATTCATTTATTTGTGGTATAGTACATGTACTGTACATGTATCTGCCTTGAAATGAAGAAACTACAGAAAATAAATGCATTTTGTTCATGGTAGAAATGGTGCTAATCTTTAGCACCTCTTCAATGTTTGAAGAGGGATTAAATAATCCGGTAAAGATATTACTTCAAGGCTAAAGAGACTGAATAAATATCATTGGTGATTGTAAATGCAATGAACCATATGGGAAGTGTCCTTGGCTTTTGAATTAGTACACAAGAAAAGTTTCAAAGGAGATTATTCATTTCAAATCAAGTTAGAAAATATGA
>JARBES010000062.1:1239477-1249603 GCA_030265145.1 Strongylocentrotus pallidus
TTACATTTGTGGGTAAAGTGTTATTACATTTGTGGGCGTTATTACATTTGTGGGAGTTATTACATTTGTGGGTGTAACAAGGTCAGGAATGCTATGCCAACTATCACGAAGTTCGTATATGTATTCTCATATATCATCCTGTTTCATCAAAACTGCAAAGGCGAATGGACCGGATTGATTGTCTCCCTGAGTTCTAAAAGGGTGTATCCACTGTATCGTAAACTCATTGTGAGATATTTTAAATATGTATGTAGGTACTGGTACAGTACCTGGTCCAAAGTGTATTACAAATGATGGAACTGTTGTACTTTTTCCATTTTTGCAAAATTTCTAGAAAGATTACAGGACAAGTCCACTCGAAAAAAAAATTACTTTAAAAAAAAGCAGAAAAATCAGACAAACCAATCAAAACAGGTTCGAGCAAAATCGAATAATTTCAAAGAAAGTTATGCACTCTTTGCAAAATAAGATATTTTAAATCCTGGTTTTTGGTAGAATTATTCTTCGTCTCTGTGTGTAATAAAGTTGTGTTCTACTCTACCATGTTTTTCTTCCTAAATTGTTTCGTTGAACTACACATCAATGTAGGCATGGCAGAAAAAGAAGAACCAAGTGTCCCCGAGGCGATTGAAGGCAAGCAAATCCCTGATTCTTTCATTTTTATTTAAATTACCAAAAAATAAGATTTGAAAACAAGAGGAAGAAAAGAAAGAAAAGTAAAAGAGAATTAGGAGAAATAATGAAAACAATACTAATACTAATAATAATAATTATAATAATATCAATAATAACAATAATAATGATAATTATTATAATGATACAAATAAAAAGTGCTCAATTTCTCAAATAGATAACCTTTATCAAGTTTTGAATATCTTATCTTCTTACGGAATTGAGATGTAAATGATCTATTTAATAATTTATAATAGGTTTTATGGTTCTAGATCGTTGAATATTCGTCAGTCTCCGTTTAAAAAGATACATAATTTAATGTCTGTATGTAATATATTCTAATATTTGTCCTATTTCTCTATTTTCAATGCACTAATTTCACGCTTTGCAGAAGGTAAGTATGAAACTTTTTCCAATCATGGTTATTTCATATAATAATTGTGGTCATCCATCTGATATTTCTCTCCTTTCATTTACATATTTGCTTCATTGCTTCATTGGAAATAGGCACGGGGTCATTTGATATATTGCAATAGATATACGTATTATGATTAGGCAATGTAGAGTAATACAAAACACAAACCTTATATTGATATTGGATTTAAAACCTCGTGTGTACAGTTTGTACTATTAGCAACCATCTTCTCGTCGATTATTAATATGTATATATTGATTTCATAGGTGTCTGTGATAAGAAATGAATATAATTTAAAAACATGGATAACGTAGGTTACTTGTGAGGTCAAGCAAATCAGTAAAATTCGATATAAAGAGATGTCTTGTTATAACACCAAACTGATGATAAAATAGAGAGGCACCTTTAAGAAAATTCAGAATTAGAAAAGAATTTTCCGACGCATATTACATTCTTAGCTCTGCCTTTGCATTTTAAAACAATAGTCTATCAGTATCGTTGAATAGTTCACATGTTCTTTCAAAATGAGGTGACATGTTTTACATTAAAACAAGAAAATGCGTTATATAATAGGGGCATGATAATTATTCCCGGTTTTTTGAACGAAAGTGTATATTACAAAAGAAAGAATTATCTGCTTCCCCTGATCCTCTTTCACAGGCGATTAATATGCATCTTACTTCTTATAATGAATCTCCGATATCTTCATAAATATTCGGGATTCGTTTTCGTTCATAAATGTTTTCAAGCTCATAGCGATACAATTCTTAGACATTGTTTAATCGACAACACCTAGTTATCATAAATTCTTACAATTTTTTGAAATTTGCGTTTTCATCTTATTAAGAAGAGATTTGACTTTCATAGACATGTTCAGTTCTTTCATTTGATTACTGCTAAGTGGTACATAAAGAATATTTTTTGGAAACATGGAATTTGTCAATCACATGTCAATTAATGTCAATTAGTGAAGTCATTCAAGTTAAAAAGTGTACGCTAGATAGAAATGACTCATTGTCACGCAAAACTGGAAAAGTAGAGAAACATCTTACATGCAAATTAAAGATAATAGAAATGTATTTTCTTTCGCATAGGTTCTTAGTGCTGCCGTTGTATTTTAAAGTAACTGTTAAAGTATATCAGTAATGCGAGATAGTGCACATGATATTTTAGAATAAACAGAATTTTAATAGATTTTTTTCATGAAAATTGTACATGTAACGTAAAGTGCTTCGATAAAAAAAAGGGAATGTGCTGTAATGTAAAGGCATTATTATAATTCACGGTTATAAAAAAGAGTCTTTTTGCACTGTATATTTTTAATTTTCTTTATCTCTTCTCTACATCCTACGACCTTCGTTCACAGGAGGTAAGTATACAAATTAGATAATATTACGAATGTCTAAAATTGTTCATGAATTTATGTGATTTTTTGTTTTTCTTATAAATTTATTGTTGTGTTTTGTTGAAAACCTTTGACTTAGTAAAGGTTCATTGATGTTGTCCAACCAAAGAATGCTGGGGTTTTGTAGGAATGCTACCACCTATGTATGATAATTTCCGACATTGAGTTTTGAAATTTACGTTAACATAATTTATAAAGGCACATACTGTAATTTTATCTTATGCATTGATCTTAATTTAATGTAGTTGTGTTTTAGTCCTTCGGTAACTAGAGATATTCGTGCACAATGGTAAAGATATGTTTGCTAATCAATTCTAAACAAACATGCCAATTCAAAATAATGGCATGACAAATTGTCTGTAAGGCTTCCTCCTGATGATCAACTTCTTCCACATGAAGAAATATAAGTTAAAAAGATGAGTTTCATTTGTATATAAAAGTGTAATCTAATATTTATATATTTCTGTTTTCTTCTGCCCGTTTTTTCTGTCTATAGCACGTAAGTATGCATCCTTTTCCGATTATAACTTCTTAAGACTTTTTCTTGTGTTCATATTTGTGTCATGGTTTATTGAAAGGTTAATTCCAGGTTACAAGTCATAAATAAATTTGAAATAAAGTAATGAACAGAAAGTCTTTCAAACTAGGGAATGTCGAGTTGACCAAATCCCATATTTCTTTCTTTATTTGTAATCTCAAAGACAAAGGTTATCAGTAGTGAAAGCTCTTTATCACAATATTTAAATATGATGTTACTTTGCAGTTCATTTACCGATGAATATAATACATGTAATGTTCTGTCGTGAAGTGCATTAGGAAGAAAACTTGTAATAGCGCTGTATAAAAGGGCGTTATCAATATTCAAGATTTTGAAAAAAGTGCCTTTTTGCACTGTATATTTGAATTATTTTTCCTCTCTTTTCTGCTCCCCCCGATCTTCGTTCCTAGGCCGTAAGTATACGAAAGGGAATCGAATTACGAATATCCGATATCTTTGAGACATTTTAGGGATTTGTAGCCGATTTTTCTTTTTCATTCAATTTTGTGTGTTATTACAAATTTTTTGACTAGGTAAACGTTCATGAATATTTTCCAGCTTACATTGATAAAATGCTTGGGCGTCTTAAAAATGCTACTACCTATCCATGTTAACTTCGAAATATCGGTTTTGAATTTAACGTTTTTATAACTTTCGCTAAGCAAGCATATTCGTGTACAATGGTAAATCAACGATTGCTAAAAACAATTGTAAACATACATGACAGGTTGTAACAAAATGGCATGAAAATTGTCTGATAGGCTTCCTCCTGATGGTCAACTTCTTCCAAATGAAAAAAAATAAGTTTAAAACATGAGTTTCATTCAATTTTGTGTGTTATTACAACATTTTTGACTAGGTAAACGTTCATGAATATTTTCCAGCTAACATTTATAAAATGCTTGGGCGTCTTAAAAATGCTACAACCTATCCATGATAACTTCGAAATATCGGTTTTGAATTTAATCTTTTTATAACTTTCGCTAAGCAAGCATATTCGTGTACAATGGTAAATCAACGCTTGCTAAAAACAATTGTAAACATACATGACAGGTTATAAAAAAAATGGCATGAGAATTGTCTGAAAGGCTTCCTCCTGATGGTCAACTTCTTACACATGAAAAAGAAAAGTTTCATTTCCATATAAAAGTGAATTCTAATATGTATATCTTTCTATTTTCTACTTCCCCTTTTCTCTGTCTATAGAACGTAAGTATGCCTTTTTAATCCGATTATAACTTGTTAAAAATTATTTTCATCTTTCTGCATACCATTCTCTTGTGTTCATATTTGTGTCATGGTTTATTGAAAGGTTAAATCCAGGTTATAAGTCATAACAAAATCAGAATTATATTAACAAACAGAAAGGTTATCAAACTTGGGTATGAAGAGTTGGAAAAATCCCATATATCTTTATTCATTTGTAATCTCAAAGAAAAAGTTTATCAATAATGTAAGCCCTTTATCATAATATTTTAAAATGAGGTGACTTTTCAGTTCTTTTACCCATGAATATAATACATGTAATGTTTCGTCGTAAAGTGCAGTAGGAAGAAAAACTTGTAAAAGCGCTGTATAAAAGGGCGTTATCATTATTCAGGATTTTGAAAAAGTGCCTTTTTGCACTTTGTTTTTGACATTTTCTTTTTCTCTTATCTGCTTCCCTAACTTCTTCCACTTGAAGAAAACTAAGTTTAAAAGATGATTTTCATTTCCATATGAAAGTGTATTCTAATATTTATATTTTTCTGTTTTCTTCTGCCCGTTTTCACTGTCTATAGCAAGTAAGTATGCATCCTAAACCGATGATAACTTGTTAAAAGTTCTGTTCATCTTTCTGCATACCTTTTTCTTGTGTTCATTTTTTTTTGTCATGGTTCATTGAAACGTTAAATCCAGGTTATAAGTCTAACCAAGTCAGAAATATGTTAATGAATAGAAAGGTTATCAAACTAGGGAATATAGAGTTGGAAAAATCCCATATTTCTTTCTTTATTTGTAAGCTGAAAGAAAAAGTTCATCAGTAATGTCATGCCTTTATCATAATATTTAAAAATGAGGTGACTTTTTAGTTCTTTTACTCATAAATATAATACATGTAATGTTTCGTCGTAAAGTGCATTAGGAACAAATCTTGTAAAAGCGCTGAATAAAGAGCGTTATTATTATTCAGAATTGTGGACAAAAGTGCCTTTTTGCATTTAATATCTGTAATTTTCTTTATCTCCGCTCTGCTTTCCCCTATCTTTGTTCCAAATCCTTAAATATGCGAATTCTATCGAACTATGAATATCCGATATTTTTCATAAATGTTGGGGATTTGTCTCCGATTTTTCCTTTTAATGTCCTTTTGTGTATCATTGAAAACTTTTGACTAGGTAAACGTTCATGACTGTCTTCCAGCTAACCACAATAGAATGGTTGGGTGTTGAAGAAATACTACCACCAATCATTGTATATTTACTCAGAATCTTGAACGAAAGAGCCTATTTGCACTGTATATTTTGTTTAATTTCTTTATCTCTTTTCTGCTTCCCCCGATCTTTGTTCCTAGGCTGTAAGTATACGAAAGTGATCGGATTTTGAATATCCGATATCTTTTAGAAAACTTAGGGATTTTCCTCAGATTTTTCTTTTTAATTCAATGCTGTGCATTACTAAAAACTTTTGACTAGGTAAACGTTCATGATTGTTTTCCAGCTAACATTGATAGAATTCTTGATTTATGCTACCACCTATCCATGATAATTTCGAAATATCGGTTTTGAATTAACCTTTTTTTAAAACCTTCGGTAGGCATGCATATTCATGCACAATGGTAAATATATGTTTGCTAAACAATTGTAAACATATATGACAGGTTAAAAAACAAAATGGCATGAAAATCGTCTGAAGGCTTCCTCCTGATGATCAACTTCTTCGACTTGAAGAACAATAAGTTAAAAAGACTAGTGTCATTTCCATATAAAAGTGTAATTTAATATCTATATATTTCTGTTTTCTTCTACCCGTTTTTTCTGTCTTTAGCACGTAAGTATGAATCCTTATCCGATTATAACTTCTTAAAAATTCTCCTCATCATTTTGCCAACCTTTTTCTAGTGTTTATATTTTTGTCATGGTTCATTGAAAAGTTAATTCCAGGTTATAAGTCATAAATAAGTCAGGAATATATTAATGAACAGATAGGTTATCAAACTAGGGAGTGTAGAGTTGGAAACAAATACCACATTTCTTTCTTTATTTGTAAACTTATAGAAAAAGTTCTTTAGTAATGTAAGCCCTTTGTCATAATATTTAAAAAATGAGGTGACTTTTCAGTTTATTAACCAATGAATCTAATACATGTCATGTTTCGTCGTAAAGTGCATTAGGAAACAAACTTGTATAAGCACTGTATAAAGGGCGTTATCATTATTCAGGATTTTTGAACAAAAGTGCCTTTTTGCACTTTATATTTGTAGTTTTCTTTATCTCTTTTCTGCTTTCCCCGATCTTCGTTCCTAGTCCGTAAATATGCAAATTCAATCGAATTATGAATATCCGATATGTTTCATAATTGTTTGGGATTTGTCTCTTTTTTCTGATTCTCTATCCGATCTTCGTTAACGCTCCTTACACATGCAACTTGGATCTAATAATGAATATCCGATATTTGTCATCAATGTTAGGTATTTGTCTCTATTGTTTTCCTTTTAATGTCCTTTTGTATATCATTGAAAACTTTAGACTATGTAAACGTTCATGACTGTCTTCCAGCTAACGACGATAAGATGGTTGGGTTTTGTAGAAACACTACCACCTATTCTTATATATTTACTCAGAATCTTGAACGAAAGAGCCTATTTGCACTGTATTTTTTTTTCTTCTTTTATCTCTTTTTCTGCTTCCCCCCGATCTTCGTTCCTAGACGGTAAGTATACGAAAAAGATCGAATTATGAATATCCGATATCTTTTAGAAAACTTAGGGATATGTCTCCCATTTTTATTTGTTATTTAATTTTGTGTGTTATTAAAAACTGTTGACTAGGTAAACGTTCATGACTGTGTTCCAGCTAACCACGATAAAATGGTTAGGTGTTGTAAAAATACTACCACCTATTTTTGTATATTCACGCAGAATGCACTGTATATTTTTTAATTTTCTTTTATCTCTTTTTTCTGCTTCCCCCGATCTTTGTTCCTAGAAAGTAAGTATACGAAAGGGATCGAATGATGAATATCCGATATCTTTTAGAAAACTTAGGGATTTGTCTCCGATTTTTCTTTTTAATTCAATGTTGCGTATTATTAAAAAGTTTTGACTAGGTAAACGTTCATGAATGTTTTCCAGCTAACATCAATAAAATGCTTGATTTATGCTACCACCTATCTATGATAACTTCGAAATATCGGTTTTAAATTCAATTTTTTTTTCCTTCGGTAATCATGCATGTTCGTGCACAATGGTTAACCTATGTTTGCTAAACGATTGTAAACATTCATGACAGGTAAAACAAAAAAATTGGCGTGAAAATCGTCTGTTATGGTTCCTCCTGATGATCAACTTCTTCTACTTGAAGAAAAATAAGTTAAAAAGATGAGTTTCATTTCCATATAAAAGTGTATTATAATATATATATGTATACATATATATATATATATCTTTCTGTTTTCTTCCGCCCGTTTTCTCTGTCTATAGCACGTAAGTATGCATCTTAACCCGATTATAACTTCTTACAAATTCTGTTCATATTTTTGCATACCTTTTTCTTGTGTTCATATTTGAGTCGTGGTTCATTGAAATGTTAAATCCAGGTTATAAGTAATAAATGAGTCAGAGGTATATTAATTAACAGAAAATGAAAGCCCTTTATCATTATATTTTAAATAATGGGGCCTTTTCAGTTTTGTTACCCATGAATCTAATACATGTAATGTTTTGTCGTAAAGTGCATTAGTAAAAAATCTTTTTAAAAGGCGTTATCATTATTCAGGGTTTAGAAAAAAGTGCCTTAATGCACTGCATATTTGTATTTTTTTATCTCTTTTCTGCTTCCCCCGATCTTCGTTCCTAGGCCGTAAGCATACGAAAGGGATCAAATTTTGAATATCCGATATCTTTTAGAAAACTTAGGGATTTGTCATCTATTTTTATTTTTTATTTATTTTTGTGTATTATTAAAAAACTTTTGACAAGGTAAACGTTCATGAATCTTTTCCGGCTAACATTGATAAAATGCTTGGGCGTTTAAGAAATGCTACCACCTACCTATGATAACTTCAAAATATCGGTTTTATATTTAACCTTTTTTCCCTTTCGGTAAGCATGCATATCCGTGCACAATGGTAAATCTATGTTTGCTAAACAATTGTAGACATACATGACAGGTTAAAAACAAAATGGCATGAGAATTGTCTGTAAGGCTTCCTCTTGATGAACAACTTCTTCCACATGAAAAAAAAATAGGTTAACAAGATGGGTTTCATTTCTATATAAAAGTGTATTCTAATATTTATATATTTCTGTTTTCTCCTGCCCGTTTCCTCTGCCTTTAGGAAGTAAGTATGCATCTTTAACTTCTTAAAATTTATGTTCTTCTTTTTGCAAACCTTTTTCTTGTGCTCATATTTGAAGAGCTTAATTCCAAAAGGAGCTAAATCCACTTTTGATGAAAATGGACTTATTGATATCAGAAAATTGTTCACTTTAGTACCCGTCTTTGAACAAAATTATTTACTTAAATTTTTGGACCAATTATGAAAAAAAAATCATTTTCTAATATCACTTTTCCAAAGACGCCTGTACAAAATCTGGAAAACAATGGCTTTTTTTCTCCGAAGTTACAAACATGGATTTAGCTCCTTTTGGAATGAAACTCTTCATTTGTGTCATGGTTCCTTTCTTTATTTGTAATCTCAAAGAAAAAGTTCATCAATAATGTAAGCTGTTTATCATAATATTTAAAAATAAGGTGGCTTTTCAGTTCTTTTACCAATTAATAAATGCATGTAATGTTTCGTCGTAAAGTGCATTAGGAAAAGAACTTGTAAAAGCGCTGTGTAAAAGGGCGTTATCGTTATTCAGTGTTTTGAAAAAAGTGCCTTTTTGCACTGTATATTTGTAATTTTCTGTAGGTTTTTTTCTGCTTTTCCCCATTTCGTTCCCAGTCCGTAGGCATACGAAAGGGATCAAATTATGAATATCCGATATCTTTTAGATTAGGGATTTGTCAACTATTTTTCTTTTCAGTTTAATGTTGTGTATTATTAAAAACTTTTGACTAGGTAAACGTTCATGAATATTTTCCAGCTAATATTGATAAAATGATTGGGCGTTTTAGAAATGCTACCACCTATCCATGATAACTCCAAAATATCGGTTTTATATTTAACCTTTTTTTTTCCTTCGGTAAGCATACAAATTCGTGCACAATGGTAAATCTATGATTGCTAAAGAATTGTAAACATACATGACAGGTTAGAAACAGAATTGCATGTGAATTGTCTTTAACGCTTCCTCCTGATGATCAACTTCTTCTACTTGAAGAAAAATAAGTTAAAAAGATGAGTTCCATTTCCATATAAAAGTGTATTCTAATATTTATATCTTTCTGTTTCTTCTGCCCGTTTTCTCTGTATATAGAACGTAAGTATGCATCTATATCCAATTATAACTTCTTAAAAATTCCATTCATCTTTCTGCATACCTTTTTGTTGTGTTCAAGTTTGTCATAGTTTATTGAAAAGTTAATTTCAGGTTATAAATAAAAAAATAAGTCAGAAATATATAAATAAACAGAAAGGTTATCAAACTAGGGAGTGTAGAGTTGGAAAATCCCATATTTCTTTCTTTATTTGTAATCTCAAAGAAAAAGTTTATCAATAATGTAAGCCGTTTATCATAATATTTAAAAATGAGGTGACTTTTCAGTCCTTTTACCAATGAATCTAAATACATGTAACGTTTCGTCGTAAAGTGCATTAGGAAAAGAACTTATAAAGGCGCTGTGTAAAAGGGCGTTATCATTATTTAAGGTTTTTGAAAAAAGTGCCGTTTTGCACTGTATATTTGTATTTTTCTTTTTCTCTTGGGGGGGGGGGGGGGGGGGGGGGG